>JANJYQ010350731.1:0-19118 GCA_024605255.1 Rastrelliger kanagurta | reverse complement strand
AAATGCTGAAAATATTAATTTGAGCATGAATTTCGCGCAATATTGTTATGTGCTCGTCGTTAATGGCAACTTAATAACGATAACTTGGAAATGCTTAATTCAGGCCACCTGAACACACATCAGCTTTGGCAGGAGCCTCTTATTCGGAGAACAGCTGCAGGCCTAGGGCACTGAGATGGACCCCTAACAATAATTATCTATGTTGCTATGTTAACACTTTGAAAATATTCATTCATATACAGTATATTAGCTTTGGCACGAGATTATATATTCCAATTTGAAAATTAAACTGATATGGGTTAAATGGACAGACTGGCTGTTTTGTAGTTTGTTGTCATTTTGTTGTCAGCGATTTTCTTTTCCTCTTTGAGCACTCTGTGATGACAGTAATGATACAGGAAGGCATTTACCAAAAAGAAAAAAAAAGGACAGCAAATGAAGGAAAGAGGAAGACAGGAAGACATCTATGGTGAGTAGTAATTAAATGGCTCCTCAACCTCACATTATTGGTAGAAAGGACTGAAATAAAGAAGGCAAAAAGGAGACAAATGATTAACAAACACGTCCCACACACTGAAAGATGCTGGAGTCACCCCCTCAAAAAAAAATAAAACACCACACATAAAATTTTCAAAAAATTGAAGGTGGACACATACACACATTTTAAAGGCTGAAATGATTTTCATACTCTTTTCCCCACTTACCTTAAGAAATTAGTCATATAGCCAACATGATCCAAAGCATGTTAGAGTACAGAAAAAATGGTAAAACACAAACCACAATCATTGGAAGTAAGCATGTATCAATCTATGTAATAAAACAAGTTCCACCTATAGTTCTGCTACTGTAAAGATAAGACATAATATATATTTTAAACCTCAAATTCTTCTTCTGAGAAGTCCTACTTCCCATGTATGAACAATCATCAAATTTTGCACATAGATTCATGTCCATGCCTTAGCTGCAAAATCAGGCCAATACTCCTGATGGTGGTGCTACAGTTAAGAGTTAAAGTTCAAAAACTTTGAAAATCTATAACAAATCAACCCTATGTGCTACAGATCTGCAACTCTCACCAAAATGTTGCCCCAATACCGAAGAAATGTTTTTTCCATTTAAACCTATTAAATGAAGTCCATCACTGTTTTTTTTTCAAAAACTAAAACTTTCTAAGCTTGTCTCCTCCTACAATTTTTGCTCAATTGACATCACATAGATCCACAGATTTTTTGAATATTGAGCCAACAGTGCATAAAAATGTTTGACTCTAAATGGTATGATAATCATACTTGCAAATTTTTGCAAAATACCTTTTCAATTTTCACTTTAAAAAATGGCAATATTTTGGAGTCATGGTAGATGATGTTTGGAAAATAACAAAATTTTATCTCACACAGCATTTTGAATTTTTCTCTTGTGAACAATTGGAGTCAATGCAAAAAATGTCATTTTCAAACAGTTTTTCACTTATGGAGCCAATAAGTCAATTTAAAAAAAATAAATCACCAACATCTCCATGCTGTCTAGATGCAATTTGTGAATTTTCAGATTTGTGTCTTATAACTGATTTTTTTTTACAGCTGTTTGAAATCTGCCTTTACATGCTAACAGCTGCTGTCTGGCACACAGGTGACTGGCTCAGTCAATTAGTGAAGCTGCAGGTGATGTCTCCATTTGCCAATTAGCCCAGTGAGGTAGAGGATGGTTTGTGATGTTGAAGGTTGTGAGTGCGCGGTGGTACTCAGGCTCAGTTCAAATCCACCAAATATCACTGTTCAAATTGTGGATCCACTGCCAAAATTGATCCAAAACCACTCCACATCAACCATAATAAATAGACATGAAGAATTTTGCAAAAATAAGATCCAAAAAATTGCAGAGAAAAAAAAAAAACTTTTACTGCTCAGTGCCGCTGCTCAGTGCTAATAACACTGCTAAGTTACAAGAATCTGGACCAAATTGGATGTACTATGTATCAGGAAAAAAAATCAAATTTCTAAAGAGGAAAATGCACAGATGGAATGCTTCCATAAAACAACTATCATAATAACAGAACTGAAGGAGTACACAGAAGATCATTTCATAGTAATAACTGCACAGCACCACTCTGAGCAGATAGACGGCACGGTTGTGACAGGTGAGAGCAGGGCAAAATCTGTGGTGTATCTGAATTCTCCCAAAGCCCTCATGCATCCATCTGTGATCCACCTCCTTGGTTGATAATAGTACAGTTATTTTGATAGCAGAGCGTGGGCTGCAGTCAATCAGACACAGTCCTGTAGACCCCTTTGCTGCATAGATATAACTGTATACAGAAATGTACCCTTAGTGAAGATTCCAGCCACATAGCAATGTTTTTTAAGTACTTTGGGGAACCACAGACAGGCAACACTGGCCATATGGCGGAGGTTTTTTGGGTCTGTTGCTAGGTGATAGCAGAAAGGATGTTCATAAAGTATGCTTCAACAGGAAGGAGAGAAGTGAAGTGTTTTGCCTCTCAATCACACTATCTTTTAAAGATAGTCAGCGTCTTTGTTGACCATGTTTGGGATCATCAGCCAGACATTTCCAGGAGTTACGGTTCACAAAGTTGAAGAACTGAACATTCAGAGGAAAAAAAGCAACAGGGGTCCTTTATGGCAGCAGGTGAGAACGCCACACCAGTTGTAACTTTGACCAGACCATTTATTGTAATCTGGCACCAAAAAATAAATAAAATGAAATGTTTATGTTATGTGTTTTCCTTAGTGACTGTGTGCACATCTTCATAACCAAACCAATTTGTTGTCAAACATTATGTGACCAGTGGCTGTAAATATCATAATAAATATTTAAACCAAGAACAGGTAGGTGCCAAAAAATTATAAAATTGAATAAAAGTCTGTTCATTTCATTTTATGAACGGACAGAGTCTGTATCCAAGCATATTAACAGTGTTAAGTGGAAGTTGAAAATGTGTTCAGAAAAGGTGCACAAGTGACAGGAATGACTGGGCTGGGCTGAGGCTGGTGTCAGTGCATCAGGAACCACCATAACTGGGCTACAACTGTATAATTCCATGTGTCGAGCCACTCCTGAACCACAAATGACAGAAGCGCCTGTGATTGGTCTGTTGCCAAGTGGTCTCAAGTCCTCTTTTCAGATGGAAGCAAATTTTGCATTGATTTTAAAATAAAGGTCCCAGAGTCTAAAAGAAGTAGGGAGGCACAAAAGTCTAGCTGTTTAAAGTCCAGTGTGAAGTTTCCACAGTCAGTGATGGTTTGGAGAGCCATGTCATCTTGTAAAAGATAAAATAAAAGGAATATTGTTGACAGTATACCGTTGTACTACAAGTGCATAACTGCCTTTAAAGAACCTTAGGTGCTGTAACATATTCTTTTTTTTTAAAGATTTTTTTGGCACAGATGCCTTTTTTGTAAAGTTGGTAGACAGGAAAATGGGAGAGAGGGGGAATAGGCATGTGGAGAAAAGACACTCCGGCCGGGATTCGAACCAGGGTCTGCCGCTTAAGAGCAAGCCACTGTAAGACATTCTAGTGCCAGGCCAAGAACAGAAGAAAGCTGATTTATATCTAAACTAGGTTCAATGTGAGTGTGAGAGGATCATACACAATGCGGAACAAATTTTGACACAAAATTATAATTTTTATTTGAGTCAGAATGATTATAAATATTTCTTGCCCCTAAGACATGAATGTGCAGATGGTATTCTCAGTTTTGTTATTGTGCTATTGTTTTATTGTATTTATATTATTGAGCATCTTTAAATTAACAAAGCAGCAGCAGATTCCTACCAAGACAAGAGTAAAACTAAAATCATGTAGTGAATCTTGTGTTTCAGTTGGATTTTTACACAATTGGATAATAGTCATCTTTAAAGAATAACTTACCTGTCAGTCCATGTGACTCACCTTTATAGCTCACCGTACAATATACAAATTATTTACTTAATTATTTATAAGCAATATCAGAAAATGTTGAAAATACTGATAAATTCCCTATGAATGACAGATAATGAGATAATAAATGTATTAAGATGAGGTGAGATCACAAGCTGGATGGAAAGGTGACAGACATTATTTATCTGTCAGTAATTTGTTTAGTTGCTTCATCACAAGGTGCTAATTTGTATTACAATTACATCACAAAGTCAATACCCCCTGTCCTTCAGTGAGCACATAAATCATCTGTGTTGCTAATGTTTATAAATTCATCAATCAGACAATAAACCACCATGGATCATATCTTTCTTAATCAACCCCTGCATACCCTTTAATGTTACCTCTAAAATCTTACATATTTTTCTACTTTTTCTGGTTCAACTAATGTCATTCACAATGATATTGAATAATGCATAACAGGGAAAATATATTTGACACAATCCCTGGCAATGTCCTCGGCTTGCAGAATGAAAAAGACCTGATTTAATGCAACATGCTAGATAGAATATTCAGGATAGTGAAAGTTCCACAGCACTAATTCCACCAGACCAGAAATGTTGTCATGCACTACTAAAGCTGAATATACACAGGCTGCTCTATAATGTTCTGTTATACTGTATTTTTGCCAATATGTTTAGTGTTTTACTAGCATAAATCCTACTCCTCATTCCCTCTCTTCAGTCACACTAATTCATCCCTAACGCTGTGCATTACACTTCAGCCCTTGCTTACTTTTCCAAGGCCATGTACTTTCCTCCAGACCTGCCATCCTTAAGAGGTCCCCCAGATGTCCTGCAACTTGTTCATCGGCCACGCTCTGTCTGATCATTGTAGTTGTCAGCTTTTGAATCTTCTCTTTTGCCAGTAAACTCTCTGAACCGTTCATACAGTCCAACAGAGTGCACCTCATGACATAAATACACATTTGCAGCTCATTGAGAGGAAGTCATAAAGCTCCTGTAGCCTGCGTTTTTATTTTGTCTGATAATGCTGTGATCCAGTAGAGTTACCGTCTCCACAAAAAAAAAAAAAAAAGATGTCAGCACCCACACGCCCATTGGTTGACACTCCCCAAATGGGTGACGTCACGGGTGCTACGTCCATATTTTTTACAGTCTATGGCTGTGATAGTATATTTTATTTAGACACGTTGTGAATACGGTACGACTTCCATACCTCCACTCAGGTAGATGGCGCCGAAGAACAGTGCTAATATAACAAGTTAATTGTGTTTCCACGTTGTCCCCGTTGTGTTTCACAGAAACAAAACTTACAGCTTCCAACTCATTGTTTTGCTCACTTTTTAAACCTAAAGTGCTCCTGTGATAACTGCAGCGGCATTGTTATTTTGTTAGCCCTTTTGGTAGCAACTCAGCCACTCCCTTAATACAGAAATGCATACGCTGCACTGTATCTACTGGAGTGAAGGTACTGTATTCACAACATATGAACATGAATCATTATTTTAATTTGAAAAAAATCTATGTTTGGAGTTGAAAAATAAATATATTGGGGGGCAAAATATCATACATTTGCTGACATGCATTTATTAAAAAAGATATCTTCTAAACAAGACCAGAGTTTTTTGTAATGGTGGAATGAAATTCCATGTCAAGTGTATACAGCAACAATAAAAGTGGTCCCAGTATTAAAGCTGAGGGGCACCACAACGTACAAAGAATGAAGGGAGACATGGTCATCAATACAAACAGAAATACTTCTGTTGCCCTTCAATCAAAATGTTGTGGTCAACAGTATCAACAGCTGCAATTCAGTCTGGCAGTACAAGAATAGGACATTCACCACTGCCATATGTTCTTAAAATATCATTTATCACTCTAATGAGTAAAGTCTCAGTGCTATGATATTCTCTATAAAAACTGAAGTTTTTGTTTTTTCTCAGACATATCCAGAGGATAAATAATGAAGAAAGAAAATTGAGGAAAGAAGCTAAAGAAATGCACAAGATAATTCCCTGCTTCAGGGGTAAGAGCTGTACTGTCAAAGAACAATTGCACATAGCAGTGCAAGGTAAAGGGGCCATGACTGAAATGTTACTGACACACTCCCAGTGCACATACACTATCTAGAATTGTGTGAGATTTTCTCTGACAGCTACAATTGAGTCAAACACATCCAATGTATATTAGCCATAACTGCTCTCTTCTAAAACAGAAACACTGCTAAAACTCACAGCTAATGTGAAACATCTATAGGCAGTGTTGATCTTCAATGACAGCATATTAACACTTTAAATGTCCATTTCTTGCTTTAAATGACAGCTCACTCTGTGACTCTTTTTGGCTTTGTACTGCTTGTGATTGTTATTTGTCCTTCCCATTACTTTTAAAGTAATTAAAAAGTGATGCGTAATCTGTGATAACCCTGTTGCAGTTTATTAGAAATTAGTTTAATACACTGGCATGGGAGTGTGATGCTGTAGCTGTAGAAGTAAATATAAAACGAGGCAACAACTAGGCTTACAGCCTTGCTGCTGTGTCCCATAATGCCATGTTTAATAAAGTGCTTCAAAATTCTCAGGACCCCTTGACCAAATGACAGGGAGACTTATACTGGCTGCTGGTCTTCGCTAAAAGCTTTCTTTCATTCCTTCTCTACGGTTTTCTCTGCAGTCAAATCTCTCCCTCCAGCTTACTCCTTCTGGGCAATGTTGTCTCAAGTTTCTGTTCCACTTCATCTCCCTTCTTAGCATTTGCCTCCACCAGTAATAATTGCCCTAGACGAAATCCTTTTAAAAGCATAGATCTGTGAAAAGTGTAGAGATAAAGGCTACTGGTGTTGGTGCAGTCATACCCTGCATGCTGCCTGGAAAAGCCCTTTTACATTCCTGCAAACGCTACGATAACATACAGTGTTCAAGCCCTTTATTGTGGATTTAATTTTAAATCACGCAGTTGTACATAAATAATAAAAATGTGAACACACTTGTGCTAAAGTGTGCCCTCTAAACAACTAAAACGGGTCATGCATGTGCAATCAGATGGCACAAAACAAATCATGCTCTGAAAAAGAGCAGCATGCTTGAAACGTACTCGTTCACTTGCTATTTTGGGTGTGCTAATTAAAAGTACACATTATTGTGAGCTTAAGTGTGCAGACTCTTTTTTACAAAACAAATCATACCATTACAAATCACCAACATTTGCCATTTTAAAAAAAAAGTTAGCGTATTTTATTTAGCGAACAAGGCTTTGCTGTGATTATAGACATTATTTTGAGGCTCATCAAAGGTGTATATTCAGAATGGATATGTGTGTGTAGGTGTTGTGACCTGGCTCAAGAGGCTACATCAAAATGAAGATGTTCTATGTAAAAGTTTAACAAAATATATTTGCACAAAGAAAGAAGGAAATAACTGAATGCTGAATGAAATATAAGGTGAGGAAGTGGGATCAGTGATGTATGTGATGCAGAGGTCATGCGTGTGGGAAAGGTGCATGAAAGCGAAAAAAAAAATAACTAAGGCAGCACAACTAAAACCAAACCAAAACGGGTGTCAGAAGAGGGTGAGCAGAGCGCTGCAAGCAACAGTAGCAACGAGCAGTCAGATGAATGAGAAGCCTCTCGCTGCGAGGCCAGGCTTTATTACCTTGGAAATCTAGAGGCAGGTGTTCCCAGTTGGGTTAACAAGCCACCTGTAGAACAGAGCACACAGGTGAATAAAAATCAAATCAAAGCTAACAGAGGTTGTCCACGAGCACGTGGGATATCAAACATCATTTTTGTTTTGACTTGATCTCGCTGAACTGGTTGACATACAAGCATCAGATTTCCTCATTGATATCTGGTATCAATGTAATTCAGAATTACAAAGGCTTTCTCTCAGGTGGACAAGCTAATAAGTGAAATCATCTGTGTAGTTTCTGATGTCATGGTACAAAATTATCTTTAACAATACTACTGAGTGCTGCTGTAAACACTGCTACAGTATGGCTTCATATACAACAAAATAAGCATATTAAGTTATTACATTTAAAATGACGTTTACACACTTTGCAAATTTGTAGGAACTCAGTGTTAACACTCAATTATTCCACTAGTACCTTTAACTATATCTTTGGATTAAAACTAATTTGAATTAATATGTACGGATTTCAAAGTTATCGTAGAACAATCCATGCAATGAAACCTTGTTTTATTAATAGAAAACATTTGTAGTTCGGTTACCAAGACACATTATATATTACATGCCTCAAAATTTGTCATGGATATATGATCTTTGGTCATCTGATAGAAAACTAGTATAAAAACATTTCCATGAGTTTTTAAAATGTTATATTCTGAGAACTGCATGTTTGATGATGTTGAGTTTTATGGTTAAACATTGGTATTAATTTTCAGTTACCGAGCACATTTTGACTTCAAAGTCATAAAAAAATCTTAATTTAATTAGATATTTTTATGTTGCCATTAAAGTACATCTAGGCACACACAAAATGACACAGTGATTTTAAATGTTAGTTCCTTAATCACTGACTGGTACCAAAATGTGTAGTGGAAGTGTAACTCCTTTATAGCATGAACTTCCCCAACTGTATTGTATTATGTGTGAAACAATCAAAGAAGCAAGCCAACAATTACTGATTTGTGTTAGTGCTGTTGGTCATGGAACACAAGTGTACTTCTTTCATCATGCAGTGAATGTTTGAGTTTATTTGCTCCATGTGAGTAAATGTGAGTTTGTATATCAGTGGCTGCTACAAATGTTATAGATACTCAGTCAACTATCTTTTGGGCAGTAGCATTAGGTCAAGATGTTCAAAATAACATCATTAGAAGTTAAAAAAAATAATACAGAAGAAATCAAAGATGCCCTTACTCATAGCATTACTTCTGAAGCTTCACATAACATACAATGGTTACAGGTCTTATTTACGATGATGAAAACTATTTCTATGTTCTTTTTGTCCTGAATATACTACCCAATGCTATACATACAGTAAATAGTACACAGTCTGGTTTCCTGCAAGTCTCATACTGTACATAACATCTGCTGTGATTTTCACCAGCATGTCTGGAAGAGAAATATTCTGTGTCTCGCATCTGTGATGACATCTGTTGCAGGGTTTCTCATCCTCCTGCATCATCTCTCAAAAGTTTGCCAGGAACATTCAATTTCACAAAGAAAAGCCAGAGGCCAACATAACTCTTAACTGCTGAACTATTGGACATATAATACTTACACTACAAATATGTTGCTATCAAAACTGAAAATGATCACCAGTCTGAATGTAAACCATCCTGTGAGATTCAACAGTCATATCTACATTTCATGAACTGGTACTGCAAGATTTTCTGTGGTTGCACAGTGTTTCATATGAAAAGATCTCCTCAGTTTATGCTACTAATCACCTGAAGTGTCTTGTTTAGATTACCTTTACAATCTCACAGAAACAGGCTGAAGGCTGAGCTTAACCCATCCATCGTATTACAAATCTATGGCTTTCAACATTAATAGGCTTAAATCAGCATAATCCAGATTTCTCATCTCTACCACCTAAAACATGCAAATCCTGTTTTTGACTGAAGAAACTGGGGTGAAGTGAGGATCTTCTAAACATGAAATATATTTTGTGCTTTTTGAAAAGGTATGGGAAAAAGAAAAAATGTGCACCATTTGCACTGGAGGAAACCTCTGTGCACAATTTGTACATATGCTTGTTAGCAAGATTATTCAAACATCCATAATCCTCTTTATAAAGCTAATTATTGATAATGACCTTCCATATCATTTTTTTAGAGACATGTAATATATGGGCAAGATAATAAGTATGTTAGCATCTAGGATGAAAAATCAAACTTCACACAGCTCTACAAAATACATCTAGTATGATCACGAATCAGTTGAAGTTTCCAGAATAGGCTGTATTTTGTTTGAATGTGCTCCAGATCAAAAGATACAGCAATTTTCTAGAGATGATAATATTTTTTAAATTACATTTATAATGATGTTTGCAATGTTGTAGGAACTCAGTTAACACTCAGTTATTCAGTTAATACCTTTAACTGTATCTTTTGTTAACTATGGGGTAAAATAAATAATAATTATTTGTGTTTTTTAATCAATATGTACTGTTTTAAAAGTTTATTTGGAACAATGTATGTAATTAAACATTTTTCATTAATAGAAAACATTTATAGTAACTCGGTTACTGTGTAACTCTGTCACCATGACATATTATTATTAAATGTCTCATAAATGCCTAAAATTGTCATTGACATACAATTTTCAGTCATATGACAGAAAACAAGTATTCATTTTTATATATGTTTTTAAAATGATATATTCTGAGAACTGCTTGTTTGATGTTGAGTTTCATGGTTTAAAAATGGTGCTAATTTTCATTAACACACAAAATGGCATGTTGTTTTTAAACGTCAGATCATTATTCACTGAATGGTACTAAGATATGTAGTGGAAGTGTAACTCAGTTATCGCGTGATCTTCCCACTCGCTCCTTATTTTAGGCAGAATGTCAAGGACCCTCCTTTTCAGTCACACACATTGACTCAACTTTTCCCATTGGGTTCATTGTGGTCGAGCTGTCACCTCACCAATAAGGAGTTGTGGGGAAATAAATTAATAAGTGAATGAAAATGATCTCTCCTGAGCCAGAGTCACTTTGGGACTTTAGTTTGCATGAGTAAGGTATTTTGTTTGTCCCCCTGAATATGATGGATGGTTCCCCAGACCCTGATGAAATGGAATGCATCAGTTAATTAGTTTTCCTTGGACAATGCCACCAACTGTAAGCTATTAGCAAAAGATTCCATCTTTAACACACAAGACACAGAATTTTCAACCCATAAGCATCCAACACCTCTGCAGTTTGATAAAGTGTAATCAAAAACATTACTGAAAGTCCTTCCACCATATGTCACAATTGTACTTTAGGTGTATGGAATAGATGCATTCATTCTCTCATTGAAATCACTGCTGTGGGATGTATAAATACCCAAATTATCTTGCAATAATTCTTCTCTCCAGACTGACACGTCAAAATAAGCCATAGTCAAGCAGACAGCTTCACCAACATTCAAAATCAGATTAATGAATCAGAATAATGGCAATGAAATCCTAATGAATTTACAACTATCGCTTACAGAGACATCAGTTTTTATCATCAATAAATTTTGGGATGTATTATGATATACTCAATCTACTCAGTTTGTGGAAGCAGATACAGATAAGTAGAACCTCCTTAATTCTTCCCAAGTTAAATGTTAATGGAACTAGAGCTGGAAATATATCAAATATAATGTATGCTTATTTCACAGTGTATGTGGGTGGCAGGCACAGTGTTAATGGGTTTGGGCACACAGGAAGTGTTGTGCTTCATTGCAGATTCATGTACTTTTCACTGTGGAAAAAAACATTACCGCCACATTACACATTAGTCAAGCTTATCTATATTGTAAATCAGAATTAGGCCAATTTCCAGCATTGGAGTCACTGTGTGTGGGGGAAGCCAACAATGCACAATTTTATGTAATGAATATGTAATCATTTACATTCAATAAAAAGGGCACTGTTGGTGCAGTCTCTGTTTGCATAATTAAATTTTGAATTTATGATTAATAAGATGAATAATATTACCTGAAATGTAAAAAGCCAACTAATTTACTAAAATGCTATTTTGATTTACACATCTCAAACATGGACAGATCTATATGTGTTGGAGGGTTACATTCTATCATTCAGTTGTTGCATAGTACAAAACTGGGAGTATAATACTTTGGAACTTTCTCAAGCACTAATAATAATAATAATAATAATAATACATTTGATATAAAAGGCACCTTTCTCTGCACTCACAGACACCATAGAGGGATAATATAAAAGACATTTAAAAAACAACAATAAAAATAAATAATAAAAACAACAGAAAAGGCATAACAATTGACAGCAGGTGAATCAGCAGTTTTAAACAGATGTGTTTTGAGTTGTGATTTGAAATGGGGGAATAAATCAATGTTTCTGAGTTGGGTGGTAATGAATTCCAAAGATGAGCATTCAGCTGCTCTGCTCCCCATGGTGGTGAGATGAGCGGGGTAAGAGAGGCAACTGATGTTTCATAGGTGGAAGTAGGCAGATCGAGTAATGTTATTGATGTTGGATTGATAGGAGGGGGGAGAGTGAAATGGAGGAGTTATCAATAGTGAAAGAAAAGCTGTCAGTTATGAATAAAGTGGATTTGGTTATTGGTTAATTTAAGGAAGTTTTGGGTGAACTATGTTTTTATTTCAGAGATGCAATCAGACGCAATCAGTAAGGGAGGTGGGAGAGTGGACAAGGGTTTGGTGGTGACAGAGCTGGGTGTCGTCAGCATAACAGTGGAAGTGAAAGTAAAACTTTGATGACTAAGTAATGGAGCACAATTTCAAGACAAAACCTTGTAAGTGAAGTAAACAAGTGGAGATTTCAACAGTTAAACATCACTATATGTTATAACACTTTATATTATAACTTTAATAGTGTGCAGCAGCAGACACGTTTCAGCCCAATGCTTTATTCGATCATTCCTCAACCTGTCCATATGAGTGAGGTCCTGGGCTACAGGACCTCACTCACAAACACATACTTAGGATAGAAATGTTTTCAGTATTTTGGGGAGAAGAAATAGATTCTAACTAGACCATCAACTATACAACATCTCTGGTCTGTGATGAGTTTGGAAAAACTATGGAGGACTGACCTTCATGAGCTAGCTGATTCCAAATCTGTGAAACATTCCAACCTCTCAGTACTTCACAGTGAGTTAGGTTGCTATGGCAGGCAGGTTCCTTAGTGGTAAGGAGGCAAGTGTGGACAATTTCCACATTGTAAAAGTCTCCTGAAATGTTGCAGCACCTCATGGAGGTCCCAGCTAGAGGATATTTGAGCATGTCAGGATATAACCAACTTCTGTTAAAAAAAAAAAAAAAAAAAGTTCCAACACCAAGATGTTTTTTCTTAATACACAGGTATTATAAGACATGGAGTCTGACAAGGGTATAATTTATCACATGATATCTAGGTGGCAGCCATGGCATGGACAGTTTCTGGTTGTGTGAGATAGGAAGTGAATCACTACTGCTTACTGATAATAGTATAACTCTGGGTTAGACCTATAAATGGATCACAAAAAGAAAAAAAAGCATTTCGGTAAGGCTGCTACATGTCATCAGAACAACTTCAATTTCTCTGTGGCATAGATATGATTCTGTGGAAGTATACTGGAGGGATGAATGACATTTTTCCAAAATATATTTATTTTGATATTTTGATGATGTTGGTAAATCAGTACAAATTATTATTATTATTATTGGTTTACCACATGAAACCTTACCGCAGACATGTTAGAGACCAATACTTCTGACCAAGTAAAGGGAGAAAAGGAAAAACAGCACAGTCTCTGGGCAAGTGATTTAGTGGTGGAAAACCACTTGTGTATGTGAGAGACAAAAAACTCTGGAGAGGAGATTGAAATTGCTTTATTAGTCCCTAGGGGCAATTCAGTTTACAGCCATCCATGCGCAATGAGGGATTTGTGTGTTTCTTGCAGCACGGAGAGTTTGGAGAGATGAAAGCGCAAAATGAAATTAGACAACATAGAATTAGCGGCGTTGGTATGACGTCAACAAACACAGCAAAGAAATCTGACGGGAGGAATTTTTTGAAGAAGTAAATACTGTTGATAAACCATGCGTGCATTTACGCACACACAAACCGGTTGCACCTCCTTTTGAAACGTAGTAATTAAACATGCATTTTCTATGACCAAAATTGCTCTTGCGTGTGCTAAATTAATATATTTACATTTTATCCTCCCATCACACGCACAATTGTGTGTAAACGCCCTATATTGCATATTCACCACGGCAAGCGTACTAACTGATGCAGACGCACTATTTTGCTCCTTTGAAAAACGCAACCCTCAGTGCGCACTGTTAGTAAATCAGTTTGTACATATTTTTGTGTGTGCTATGAGTTTGCACACGTTTTAATACATGCAAACCTTTAGTAAATCTACCCCTCTGTCCATTGTCATTTTACATCCCATACCTGTTTATACTTGCATTAAAATCAAGTTTAAATTTAGAATTCTTCTCATTATATTATGTAAACTGTTGGATTCGTTTTTTAGCATTTTTATTCTGAATTTAATTCTTAATCTAATCTGAATCTAAATTAAAAATTTTAATTTGCAATGTTTATTATCTATTTTACTAGCCTCATGTGTCCTGTTACAGTATCCATAAGCTTTTGTGTTTTTCAGCAAAGATGGTACAAATACATTTTTCAAGACTATGGAAAATAAAAAAAACCACTTGTTTTAAGAGTAAACATTACTGTACATTCACTCAAATGAAACAGAAGTTTATTTGACTTTGATTTCATGCCTCTGTGGGTACAAAAGCCTTTGATCTGGACATTCATTGTCCAAATACATTTTCTTCCTGCATTGAGCCTTAGATTAATGAATTGGCACAGTTAATAGGATTTTGTCTTTAATATCTGACCTTCAAATGTGTGCCTGCCAGTTGTAGCTGTAAAACAACAGCATGTAAAAGAGCTTTGTTTTAGAATGATATAAAAATGTTCATAAGTAGGCCACATCAGTGCTGAACTGATGTCTAGTTCAAGTAGCTGATATATTGAACCAAACTAGTTAATTATCTACAAAGTACATGCCTCCTTTTTTCAAAATGACAAGTTTAGATATCCATGTAATTAATGTGTATAGGAGAATATAATGGTTAATCAGAAAGTTTAACAAAATTTAATGAAACACACTAGTGAAATGTAATAAAATACAAATCATTGCATAATAATACATTATGGAAATTATGGTAATGAAGATTCTGTAGAGGTAAAAAGATCCATCAATCAGGAAAGAAATACTTGTGTTCATGCAACATAAGGGGAAATGAGCTAATAAGCAGAAGCAGAGTAAATATATCAAATCGTGAACCTGAGGTGTAAGGGTGTATATTTGGTTGCTCACTTGGGTAACACCAGTATTTCATTGTTCAGTGTAAGTAGTCAGTCAGAACCAGACGAGGATGGGTAGACAATCCTGCCTCCTACAAAATACATATAGACATCATGATTGCTTTGCCTACTTGCACAAATCATGTTCAATAATATTGTGAAAGCCATATGCACATGTGTGTTTAATAAAACATGCTTTGTACTTTATGCCAGCCCTCTCATCACTCCTCACATCTTCTCTCCATCAGCTATTGTATAAAGTTAAAAATACCAGAAGAAGAAGAAAAGTCATGCATTTAAGATCCAAGGCAAAGCACGATTTAAAATATTATAGAATCACGTTTTCCTTGGTCTGTCACAGCTGCCAGAAAATATATTTGTACAAATCTTTAAATGAGAGAAAGTTTGTCATTCCTTTGCAACTGATATTTAATCACTGAGCTGAATCCACAGATATAGAGGACAATGAGTCATAGAAATTTTAAGCATCTAATTTGCCAGTCATCATCATGGGCCATAAAATCAGCATGAATCCTCTGCTGGCGTCCCACCTTCACTTTGCATTGGCAATAAGCTCCAACATATCAAATAACTCAGTGTGTATCATTATGCAAGTGTATTATGTATACATATTGAGACCATTTAAGTTTAATTTATTACACTTGAATAATTCATTACTATAAAATGGCCGTCATTGTTGATGTACATTACTCAAAAGATTTAAATCACAAATAAAAAAATATTCAGTCATTACTACACTAGGATATACTACTGTGTTTTTCTTTCTCTCTAGAAAAAGAAATTATTACTCAACAATTAATTCATATTATCATCATCATCACCATAATTGGGAGACATTATGACAATCTTATAATGAATAAATAGAATAAGAATAAAATAATAAATTCCATAATGCACTAAAACCTATTGGTTCACAATTGGTCTGTTCAAGAAAGTGAAATAAGAACTAAATGCTGAATTCATATATTGTATTGAAAACATCTCTCCAAAGAAATGTCATACTCGTTCTAAGTGTGACCACTCTAGTGAGCGAGCTGGAAGTGTCTCTTACAGTCTTGCCCTTGTAATAATGGCACCTGAAGTGACTCTGAAATTAGCCATCTCTCTCCTTGTCACTTTAAAGAGACTGAAAGGAATCTTCTCAACACTTCATATAGATATACTGTGCTAGCATGTATTCCATCTCTGATGAGTGAAACCATTATTTATGTGAAGGGGGTACGGGGGCGCACCTATATGTGTAGGAGTGAGAGTGAAAAAAATGTGTTTGATGGCCAACAGTGTGCAACCATACAAGTTATTCATGCAGTTTTGTTAATTATTAGCTTTACTGGAAATATTCCTCTTCCATTTGAAATCTTCAAACATGTAATCTATGTTCTTTTTACTTAAAGTTTCATGCTAAAGCATCAACTACACATTTAAAATGCATATTGCAAGATTTAATTAGGGCTGTCAAAAGATTAATTTTTATAATCTCGATTTTGCATTTCAAGGCAGGTTAAACCCATAATGTAAAATATTTTTGTCTTAACTGGGAATCTAATGAACACAAAGAAAGAATTTCCTTTTTGAAGACCCACTTGTCTACTTAAAAAAATACATCTTACAATCTTTACCCTTTCATGCTTAGTAGTCACTACAGTGGACAGCTATTCAAAAGCTCTTTTCTTATATTCAGAGAGTGAGAGAGAGAGAGAGGAGAGAGAGAGAGAGAGAGAGAGAGAGAGAGAGAGAGAGAAGTGATATTATATATAGTATTATATATAGTAGTTATATTTTCTGTTCACTTCAACTGTTCGCATGTTTTATCAACAGTTACTTTTTCAAAAAATTCCTCCCATCAGGTTAGTAGGTCAGTAAGCGTGACCGTTCTGCACAGATTGTATTTCCTGCAGTTGAAACATCTGTTCACTAGGGGTTGAGGAGGCCTGGACACATAAATATGAGAAGGCTAGTTGTGACAATAAATGATATGTATGTTTGTTGGTCCAGAACCAGGCTGTAGGGTTAGAAGATGTGGTGATCAATGTTGTATCCAGGTACTTTTGGATCTCCGTTTCAGCACGACTTTGCATTGATGGCATCCCCTCCTGTACGGTTCTCTTGAAAGCATCCTCCTTTGCAAAAAGCTCCTCCAGTGGAATTCCAACTCTTTTCCAACTGTTCTGGAATCGGACATTAGGAACCGGTTCCTATCCCAACCCTAATTTTGACAGATTGTAATTCACACCCCTAACCACTTGGTGGTGAGTGAGCATATTAGTTTGTTCGTCTTGTATCTGTCTCATACTGTGCTGCAGCAGCGCATATTTGCACAACACACCAGAGTTTCCATTATCCGGTAGTTATCGGACTTTGACTGGTAAAATCTGCCAAAGCCGGTAATTTTTAACCCCTCTGGTCAAAATGTCCAGTGAAAATATTCCATCTAAGCGCAACTTGAATTGTATTGAAACAGACAATGACCGCATGTTATTTTATTAAAAAATATAATACTTGATCACCACTCTGTTAGTAGTGTTGCCTGTTCACTCTACAGCAGCACGGCACATTCCGCTAATAGCATTTGATTTGTTCAATTGTGCGTTGCTCTTGTTAAATGTAGAGTTCCAAAACTTTTGATTTATAGTTTGCTTGTGTGTGTGTTTACTCTGCCTCTGCCACAAGCATGCAGAAATATGTTGAGACGCACACACACATACTGATCAGCAGCAGCTCGCATCTTTGCTGTAATGTATGGTAACGTAGGAGGAATAGTCCTAAATATTGAATATTTGTGTGGTTAATTTTCTCAATAAAGGCAGAGAACATCTACGCAATGGATCGGATAGTGCCCGCGTATCGATAAGTAAAGGTTAATCGTCCCTTCATTATAATACAACCTGCATATCATGACTCCTGACAGTCGCTAATGATATTCAATCTTCCATAATCTGGAGTAAGCGAGTGAGCACAAGAGTGATTCCGTGTGTGTTATTGATCATATATTGCGCACACAAGTGGGAGCAAGCATGTGTGTGTATGTGTGTCTGTCAGTGACTGCAGCAATAGTAGGCAGACCGGATCAGAGACTTGACCTCCCAGACAGATAGACCACACCTCCCTGTAATGAGCTTTTGCAGATTGGGATGTCTGTTTCAATAAATCCATAAATGGGATTTTAAGATCAATATATCTCGATAATATTTGACCAGAATTTCAAACATTTGGCCGGTAAATTGAAAACCTGCCAGTCACGATGTCCGGTGCCAATTTTTTCTTAAGGAAACTCGCACCACACATCAACATCTGCTATAGCTCAGTTTGGTGTAAAAACTGAAACATCACTATCCTAGAAATATAGACACAAATATATTTGCTCAGCCAGTATGTCTAGCAATGAGCCATAGGACCAGACTTAACACAATGACAATATGACAATGTCCTGCAAGGAAGATGGCTTTGGCGAAGGAAAAGCGGTTGTTTGAATTAGTATTGAAACTCACCACATGAAGCAGTATCTTTTCTCAGTGTATGCTCCATGAGTTTAGTCCTATTTCTTTTATGGTTTCCTCCCATGTTGACTATTTCTGTTGGTTTGACTACATCCTCTTGTTCAGTTTGAAAACAACGCTCGTCCCGCCCCTTCTATTGAACCGAGGCCTATCAGTCATTGGCAGATTATACATTTTAATGTTACAGTATGGCTTGCCAGGCTAAAACATCACAGTAGCTAGTGTCTGAAATATTTCTGATCATCACACTGAATCAACTGCTTTCCTTTTTATTCATCTGTACAACATACAGTAACAGTTCATCAGTAATTATTTGCAGACACAGTTGGAGCGTGCAGCGCGTACTGGACATTGCTGTTTCTTGGATGTTATTGTTCCCAGTGTAGATGACCCTTAAAAGGCAGTCATAATCAATGTTTGTCTCATAAATCACATCACCTATAATCAGGGTCGGGCTGGGGTTGAAATTCAGCCAGGGAGCTTGGTTTGAAGAGGCCTTTTATCTGATCTGCTTATCTGCTCTACCCCTATCCATTTCTATGAGACGCGCGTTCTACCCCCGCATTGCATTCTGGGTACGCGGCGCGTCGCGAGCTGTGGTCATGGTGCGCCCAAAAAGTTCAGCAATGCTCAACTTTATGCAAATGAATCCGTCCATCGTGTC
>JANJYQ010349760.1:0-10200 GCA_024605255.1 Rastrelliger kanagurta | reverse complement strand
CTTCTTTCACTGAGGGGTACCAACAATTTTGTCCACGTGTGTATACAAACATGATATGTCTGTAAAGTCTTATTTGATTCATCAAATATTTACTTAATGAATAAATACTTTGAGAGATTGGCAGAAGCAAAATAAACAAAACCTCCATGCTTATTTTGGACAAAAACTAAAGTGTTTCACTTGGAAGCCATCATCATACAAAATTTAATAAGCCTGTTTCACTATTTCACTGTTCTTCCATCATGCCCCTAAACAGACACAGTACCATGAAATGTGCAATACAAGGATCAATGACACTTAAATGATCAATTGATTATTTTCTACAGCTCTTTCTTTTCATCACCCCATTGCAGGAAGATACTTGAGACATTTTCATCATTCATTCCTTTGACCACATGACCCCAGCTCAAGTCTGTGTACTCAGCAAGTGTCATTTAACATGACAATGAATTCCCACAATAGCCCCAGGGTTGTTGTCCTAACCTTGCAACTATGCTAACAAGCATTCAACCTCCTCACACAGCTTCAGAATAGAACCACACTGACCTTGGTAAAGTAAAAGTAAAATAGCCCACAAAAAGACAAAAAGCTGTGTAAAATACACTCAAACATGTTCTGGGGACAGAGAGTAGCATTTCTGATGGTGTGAAACCTCAGGGTGATCCCAGCAGCTCAACCACTAGCCTGTGGAGGACTCGCATCACGCATCAGCAGGCTTCACAAAAAAAACTGACCTCATTATTTAGAGCTTTAGTTAATGTTTTATAAACTTAACTAAAAGCTAAAGAGATCATATTCAATGCTTTAAGAGGATATTCCTAAATAACTGAGGAGAGACTAATAGCTCCTTTTCATGTTTCTGATAATGGCTTTTTTACATTACAAATTACAAAACAATTGCAATTTCTTCATATATTTTTCTGAAGGCAAAGTTGAAAAGCCTTCCTACATCAAGAATGCAACCTTTCCATTAAAATATCCAATTTCCAGGAACATATCAGCAACACATATTTTACGAGATATTTGCTGTGCAGAAGGGATATATAAATCAGACTAAGGGGATTTGTTCAGTCAACCATAATCTGGCTGGATAAATCGAAGTAATGTGAAATGATATACAGTACTAACATTTTCACTGGCTGAAAGCTTCAAAGATAATATGACTCTGGCTGAGAAAGCGCGCCTAGTAGCCTGCTTTGAAGCAAACATTACAGAATGATGATAACAATGATAATCATCAGTAGAGGGTCTGTCTTGAGTGATGGGCAGAACAAGCTGGTCCTCCTGGCATCGCAGTGACCCCACACTCAGCCAAGACATGAGCTTATAAGTCAAATATCGGTTACACAGGCCAAAAAAGAAATGCACTTACTATAAAGGAAAAATAACTCTTTCAAAGAAGCTTTAGAGATCTAGATCCTTTAGTGGATATTTTCAACAAACAAAAGCCAATAAACACTTGTTAAACCATTCAGATTCCCCCAACTGTGATCACAGATATAACTTTTCTAGGATGTCTATATGTATTATTGTCATCTCACTCCAAATCTCAACACTGGATGTCTATAAGCCATTCACAGTGTTCCATGTCATCTAAAGTGGACTGCAAACGAGCCACATACCTTTTTCAGTAAGCATTGCCAATCAAATTGTTAAAGTATATAATTTGCATTTAAACTCTGTTTAAATTAAATGTAAGATGATATATTACTTATAACTGTCAAAATATCAAATGAAAGATTTTTAACTTTTACCCCAGCTTTGTTCAAAAAGATCTGAATGTCACCAGAAAGGAAATGGGGAAATGAAGTGGCAAATGCTGTGTGACTTATGCTAGCTGTTCTGAATTAATTTGATAATTATAGAATAATTTCCTAATGCATCCCATTGATTATGTACACAGAATATTCAACTCAACCCATCAACCCAATAAACTGAACAAAAACCACTCTGGACTCATCTCTTGTTGTTGTTTTTAGCAATAATTTTGTACTATTATGTGTTTTCTCTTGTTCAGCTTCATTGTAAAGCACAGAAGAATTAACAATTTGTAAAGTATTTTGTGTTTTGTTTTGTTGTGTTATTTATTTTTTAATTTTTTTTTACCTATATTTAGAGTAGAAATCCACCATTACAATATTTTTTGTGTGTGTTTGTAACATAATTGTGTTCTGAATGGGTTAAACTTGTGGCATTATATCAGGTTACATCCATTTGGATTTTTTTTACGTCTGCTATTAAGGGGCAACAGCGACTCCTGACTCCTCATATTTATGTCAAATAACTCTTCCCAGAACCCATTAAGTTGTTTTTTTTAGATAACTTTTATTTCCCCTGAGAACATATCACATGAGGTCACTTAAAAAGATATTCAAATATTCTTTAACCCGAGATGATAAAGTTTCATATTACAAAGAGTGTCTTCCTTCCTCTCTGCCTGTCTGGTTGTTTGTCTGTGACCGAGTCCAGATGTCAGCTGGTATGAAGACATCTGCCCTGCCAAAGGTCTAAAAGCTTTAGAAACCGTTGATCCCAGAGGATACCACTTGTCTACCGATGACAGGCTAGATACAAAGTACATCAGGCATCAAGTGACTAAATCCCATGGGATATAGACAGAGCAACGTTTTGAAGGACTTCAGAACAGAAAACCGAAACATAAGTGTACACAACTGTAAGAAAAGGATTTCAATTCAATAAAGTGCCTGTTTCGTAACAAGATCAATCAATTCATTGCTAATTAAAGAGTAACGAAACCAAGAAGTTAATGCTGCAGATATGCATTCTTTCATCAAGGTGAGGCTCAGAATATCCTAAAATATAGTTGAATGATGAATGACAGGAGATGCCATCACCCAGTGACAACATGTACCCTATCTTTGTTAAAACTGCTGTACAGTAATATTTCTAAAGCAAATTGACATATTCTCAGAAGTCTCCATCAGTCATGTCAAATTATGAAACTGGTAAAAGATCTATTGTACAGTATGATAGTATCATGGCTTGTAGGTATGAAGGCATGTGAGGCATTCAAATAGATGAGATTTATTGTCTTTTTTATCTAGCCAAGCCTCTGGGGACCAGTCTGTACTTTATTTTGAAGTTAGGTACAAATACAACATGATAGTAATTATTGTCTGACACATTACTGAGACAAAAGAGTAATTAAAAAGCAAAACAAATAACACCTTCAGACAACTATTGAGAGCAAAGGACTAATTGACCCCTTTGAACAACAAACACTCACACACAGACACACACACACACACACACACACACACACACACCAACTGATGCACAAACAAGGACGAACCACATCAAAAGCATTTTGAGGGGATATCACCACATGCTATTGCATAGGAATGCTTACACTGCTGAGAAGCGTCTAAAGTGATTAAATGATGAGTGAATCTTTGAGTGGAGTGAAGCTTTACGCATCCGTCTGTGGTCACTTCCTCTACTGTGGCTTTGGCTTTTTGCATAAACAAGTCATAACGTGACTGGAGAGAACAAGCACTGACTGACAGTTGTGTGAAGCATGTGGACTGCAGCAGTAAGTGGATTATAAGAGCAACTTGTGTGAGCAGCAGCCATCAAGATTATTTATCCAGACTTAAAGAATGCACCAACAAAACAGTATGTGCCTGACCACCATAGAGTGTTATTCATAATGGCTGAACAATATATCAGAGCTGTCACTTCATGAACAGAGCCATTCATTAGGAGTGATGTTATTGCTCTTTCTCTTGAGCCACTTTAGCCAGCAGCCATTCCCTCTGCCCTCAGGACTCTTGACACTGAGGTGACCTGTATTTCGCACATGTAGGTCCTCAAAAAAGGACAGCTGTGAGCTGTATCTAACTCATTCCTAGTGTTGCCAGTGATCAACCAGAGTCACTGGCAGCCCCACACCCGTCGTCCAGCAGCCCATTCAGTGACAATCACAGAGTAATATAACTGCCACTGTGTTTACGGACTGATAGCCTCAAATAGAGGGAGGATCAGGATGTGGGGGTCCAGAGCGCATTGCTCTCCATGAACTAGGGCCCCTAGGTGCCCATTGATGACATCTATCATTCACACTACAGAACAATGCTGGCGGATCTCAATGTGTGGAAGGGTAAAGGGGGTTGTTGATGTCTGTGCGGATATCAAACAGTGTAGCTCAGAGGCTGCCTTGAAGCTAAAGACTGAGAAACAAGAACCGATATTGTGATGAGATACAAAGATAGTTGAATGCAAATTAAATAAAGTATTAGTACATTGTAGAAACTAAGTATTATCAGCATTAAATAAAAATGGTTTCTAGTTGTTTGAAACAATTTAAATTGGATTCAACATAACTAAATAATTCAATTCTAAACAAATTTGTCTCAGTCTTTAAAATGAAGTAAAATTGGTCAAATTTTAAAGAAATACATTTTAATCATTTTAAACTTCCTAATACCGGTACATTTTGAAGTAAGACTTACTTTGTCACACCTGGCAAACCATTGTTTATTAAGTAGTTTTACAGCAGTTGAATACTGTCGGTTACCTGACATGGCTGAAAAGTCATGTTGCTGGTTATAGAACATAAAATGTCTGCTTACTGGATTTCAAACTATCTCATGTCATTATAAAGCTATGCTCTCTATACTAAATGTTATGCTGGAGTTTGGATCCCTTCTCTTCTTCGTACAACATGAATTAAACTGTGCCAGATCCCTGCTCAACTTCTTGTGCTGAAAACATGACATAATTCTTAGGTGTCAAGAAGTGAAGTGTCTATCATGTGATATTTATGTTTTGCTTGGTATAAAATGAGAACATAAATATTAGTATTAAAATGTGACAATTGTTCTGAGTTTTAATGGCACTGTATATTTTTGAAAGCCAAAAGTGGAGGGAAGAAAAGAGAGGAAAAGTGTTTTCATTTGATCAGAACTTAATTAATTTTGGAACTGAAAAAATATGTTCTTCTATTTGAGACGTTTTACTTGTAAACGCTCTGGTGTCTTCTGGGAGTCAGAAACTGTAATTCTTCACAATGAGAACATCACGGATTAAGATCCTACATCACATTTTTTTCTTTACTATTCCTTTTTGTAATTATATAATTTGACAGCTTCCTGATACACTGAGTATTCATATCAACACTTATGACTTTGTTGACAGACTCAGCTGTCTTGTGTCACTTAACAGAGTGAGAATCACAGGTGCTGGTCTATTTTGCGTTTACAATATATTTTACATATAAATGGAGGGTGTCCTTTGTCTTCCAAATAGAACAATTTCTTGCACAAAATGCAAAATGCAAAAAAGAAAAAAAATATAGAATATTTATTAATGCCAACGACATCAGTGTTTATACAGGATTTTAGGGTTAAGGTTGTACTGTGGTCTCATTTTTCATTATTTAGGTTTGAGAATGTTTGGTGATCTTTACATTGTTTGAAAAGTTAGGGGGAAGAGGCATCATATCCAAGAGTGTGCACTAGCCCCCGCTTCACCCCTTCATACCATGATACATCATTATGTGTCAGACAAATATGCTACTGCACTGCAGGGCTGCTCTGTATTGTCAAAGCTCTGATCAGAGTGAAGTATGAGTTGCTACTGTGGAGATCATGGACAGCAGGCATGTATTTGCTGATATTCTATATACAGTATATCTATACAACAAACATTATGCATATTATATCATTTAGTCAGTCAGCCATATAACTGTGATTAGCGAACATTATGCTTAGCGAACAGCTTCAATCCTCTCAAAGCCAGCCATAATAAGACACCTGATGGCCGTAAGCTGAGCTCGGCAGCACCTCAGTGGGCACATGTGTTTGTGGCTCCTCTGTCCTAATAATGAAGTCTTTCATTCAACCATGAAGTAATCACAAGTAAACTAGCTCAGCTCAGTAACCACAGAGACCTCTGGTCATGTAGAAGGGCTTTATCATGATAACCAAAGACTAAGTGAATGTATACTATACTAAAAGGTGTCATGAAGCTACATCAGTCACATAAGACAACTTTTTACATAGTTGTGTTTAAGAGAAATCTGGCATGTAAGAGAAGATCTGGGAGATCCTGGATGGTGGCCTGAGAGCCCGCTTGTCCTTGCATTTTGAACTTGCCTTATGCAGCACAGTTTACAGTGTATAAAAGAGACTAATTTCAGCAAGACATGGATGATTCTGGTAAATAGTTGACACTAAGAGGAATTTCCTGTCGTGTGGTGTTATCGGAAAAACAACAGAATCGTCCACTGTTTTACTTCAACAGCTCAAATTCAACAATGGAGTCACTGATAAAATACTTGGCTTGGTCGTAAAGAAGTCTACTGCTGATGTGAGGAGATTCCCATTCACATGTAGAGAAAGTTGATCACCCGCATACAAGTTCATTGGGGAGCCTTTGAGTGCTGACTGAAATGGATCAGAATTGTTGGCTACAGCAGCGAGCCAAAAAGGTGTTTTTAATCAAATGACAAGCTGCTATCAGTTTCAATCAGTTAATTGTCAGAGAATAGTTTTTATGATTCCTACTTTTACTGTAGCTTATTTTTTTATTTATTCTATTTTATATTCCAAACTTCTAATCAAAGAGACTTGCGTGGGTAAAATACAGAAAGTAGCATCATATAACTGTGTGGTGTGGCATTAATTTGTGGAAGCTGTATGCAGTCACATCATTTCCTTATTAAAAACAGAAGCTTGATAGTTTCATTCTCACACTCTAATACTGAAAAGACAGATACAAAAACACAGGACAAATAAAGGGGGGAACTAAGCAACTGAGCAAAATATTAAAGGAGAAACTAACATAGGGACATAATGAAAAGAGGAAAGAATATACAATTAAAATGAAACATTGCAAAGATGTTTCAACTTACCATACTGACAGCTGGGCCCATTGAACCCTGCAGGACAGTCACAGAGTTGGGTGGATCCCTCTCGACACTGGCCCCCATTGAAGCACACTCCATAGCTGCATACCGCTTCATGTGTACATGCAGACAGATGAGGTGATAACACAAGAAAAAAAAAAGGTTAGTGCACCAGAGACACCTGGCTGTTGTCATGTTAACATCTGCAATTTCAAACACTGACCTCTTTCTACTGAAGTTTTATCATCGTCCTGTTACCTTCTGACTAAAGAAGAACCTTGATTCTCCTCCATTAACACAATGCAATGTAGGAGGAATCCAACACTAGGCTCTCTTTGTGTAGAGGAGCAGGCTTTTGGCCAAGGGAAAGAAATGTCTAATCTTTATTTTCACAGAATCACAGTTATGACTGTAAAACACGAGTGGCAGCTTGTATGACTTTTAAGAGAAAGTGGCCTCTTTTATGTTTGAAAATGTTACCTGAGAAAGATCTTGATTGATTAAGTTAAATTTTGATATAATTGTTACAAACAGGGATCTCACAGATGTGCCTGAGTGAGTCATGGGAAAAATCTGAGAGTCAAGGCAAGTGTGGCTCATTCATTTCTTGGAGCCAGCGGCCCTGTGTCCATAAATCCCTGTGAGTCAAACTGCTCTTGCTCATTAAGACGTGAAATTCAAAGAATCCAGGACATATTAACAGTGAGAGCCACTAGGTAGCCCAGAACATGCGAATCCACCTCAGAGGTGTACCATCACATTCCATACACTCACACAACTTTCACATTAATCATGACGGGGCTTCACCTAAAGCTGCGTGCGTGTGTGCATGTACAGCACATGTGTGCTGAAATCTGCCAGCCTATATTCTTATCTGATGTGTTGTTGAGTTAGACACAGCTGTTTAAGCCAGACCTGTTGTTTGTACTCTCCTGAGCAGAGTGCAGTGCTTAGTGATGACAGACATGGAGGATTGATATCTATCATTTCTCTTCCCGACTGGTAACGTGAACACAGAGTGAAAAAACACAGTCCAGTTAATCACAAGAGGAATTTAAAAGCCAATCCTTTCTTGGATAATTGTGAATAGGTCAGTCAACTAGAAAGCCAGTTTAACATCATCTTCTGCCAGATATGCATTTTTCTGCCCATCTAATCCAACTGGAGATGGCATGACCAATCATCACACCCAGTTCTAGTGCCATTTACTGGCCTTATATGGTCATAATAATGATATCAATGTGCACAGCACTGCTCAACACCAGTCTGCCCTCTATTTGCCCTCATACATAGAAATGAATGGGGCTGCTGTAAATATGTATTTCATCTAGTGCTGAAATAATTAATTGATCAATTATTTAATTATCTGACAAAACATTATTCAAATCATCATTATATTAGATCACTAAATAATGAAGTCAGTTATCAAGTAATAATGCAAAACATTCATTTCCAGCTTCTCTCAAGTGAAGATTTGCTGCTTATCTGTTTCATATCACTGTTAACTGAACATCTTTGAAGTTTTGTCTTTTGGTTTTGGCATTTCAAGGACAAGACAATAAATCGAAGGGAATTACTGATTGATTATTGGATAATAGAGACATTTTTTAAACTTTCCTAATTACACCCAGACATCTATTTTTTTCTGATGAATTAAACTAACATGCATAGTGCAATTGCAAAGGAATGAAAGGAATGAAAAAATACTTAAGGGTGTGAAAATATAAGTTGGTTAATGTGTTTCCAAAATCAGGCTTCAGCCATGGGGAATAACATAACAACTCCAGACAAAAGGAGATGGGCATGAAGAAGTACTCTCTACTAATCACAGAGGAGCCAGAGTAATTTCGTCCATGTCTATCATCAGCTTCAGAGGAATCCTTAGAGACCAGCACTCAGCCTAAACATCCGCCTGTCATCTGGCCCCATATTCAGACACCTGCTCAACAGTTGGATCATGCAGGGAGCCTACGACCCACACATACACACAAACACAATACTGTACAAACACATAACCCACTAAAGACCAAGAATATATCTGCCTTACTGTCTCCCACACATAACATAAAATATCCCAGCAGCAAACATCAGACGTTTACTGAACAGATGCACATTGTCAAACACATCCACATCCTTGTGCTTGTAGATAATAATACAACATTTTGCTCAATTTGTGCTGGTGAAATCCTACTCCAACAGGAAGACCATCTCACCACTGCTAATCTTCCCATGATGACTCCCAGTTGACAGTGTTACTACAGAAGCTGTGATACACCGCAGTACTCAGATACAGTACCACAACTATCCCCACCTCTGTGATTATCTAATGTAATGGAATTTTTGGGCAGTGAAAGCAATAGGCAATACATGAGCAGAAAAAAAGGTGTTAGTGGTGCATGCATGGTTAAAACTAAATACAAATTCTTCAGGACAATGATATGAGAGATCAAATTAATGAAACATTCCTGAATTGTGGTGAAAAAGCTTTAAATCAATTAAATAACCAACAGCAAAGCAAGAGGTCAGATGTCTGTCAGAGTCACTTCAGGATAGCATAAGTAAGTGACAAACACAGGGAATGTACACTGGGCCTGCTGAGATGTGAGACACACAGGATTGTTGGCAGCTAACCAGGGCATTTTTTGGCCGCCCCCATCCTGAGCCCCTTACGCTGCTTAATCTTCCCTGGAATAATTTCTTAATGTGGCATGCAGCGTAGCATAAAACTCACTCTCATCTGTCCCACTGAATGCCTGCACTCTATTACAAAGACACCTTCTCTGAGAGGATTAGCAGCTTCCACAAAAAGAAGAGACAGACAGAGCAGGGGTCAGCGACTCGCGCAGAGAAACTGAAAGCCAACGAGCAGGTGTCACACTTACAGCTTCTGAAGGGGATGACCACATCAACACAGAGGCCGCCTCATGTTTGTTTAGGCTCTGTCGATCTGTTTAACCCCCAGAGTGCAACCCAGAGGGAGACCACATTTAGGCCACTTTACGGACACAAAGGCCTACGTGGAGGGCTCCGTTTGGTGCCATAATTGGTACGCTAGGAGCCTAGCACTGTATTTTGAAGCAACAAATCATATGCAGAGGAATGTGTCATTTCAAAGAGTTCTTGTGAAAACCAGGGCCAGCTATATCAGATGACCTCTGAAAGGTTTCATTAAAAGACTTTAAATACCAATTGAGCTTGACACAAGGTCAGGTTGACAAATAAGGTATAGCAAAAAAATTTCTTTGTCTGAAATACCTGCAATTAGAATATCTTGAGCATTTGCAGCACCCTACATCACACATTGTGTGTCTACATTTATATTACATCTATGC
>JANJYQ010349266.1:1942-13801 GCA_024605255.1 Rastrelliger kanagurta | reverse complement strand
TCATTTATGTATTTATGTGCCATGTGTGTTTAAACATGGGAGCAGCAGTGTGCTTGTGTGTTTACCTGGCTCTTGATGATGTCATCATCTTGGTGAATTTGCAGGACATATCCAGAATTGCAAGAGATGGTACAGCGGTCTCCATTGAAGAAGTGGCGGCCAGGGCTACTGCACTTGAGCTCTGCATTGCGGATTAAGGGTTCCTGGCAGTCAATGGCTTCGCACGAATAATGTACACAACTATAAGGGAGCGTGTGTGCATGTGGGAGTAGTAAAATAAAGTGAGAGAGAGAGACAAACAGAGGAAAAGAAACTAAACACCACATTCAAAATTACAACTAACATAAATTTAGTGTATAAATAACACTGCAGACACTCCAACATGGAAGCAGTCACACATATGCTCACAAACAGAAAAGCTACACATTTAGTCAACCACATCCATCCATCAATGACTGCTTAACATATCAAATCAATAAACCACATGGAGAAAAGATTGCCATATTTGCTGTGCGCATGAAAGGGGTGTCTGTGTGTGCACACACGCAGCAGAGTGTAGTTCGTGAATTAAGAGCGACAGGATATATTATGTGCAGGCTACAATAGCAGTGTTTGGCCACAGCTCTGCGTTGGTAGCCTGATGGAGAAGGCATTTAATGCTCTTGGAATGCTTGGATGCCCAAGGCACCTTTTTACAACAGTGCACTCTACAGTATAGGGTTCCCTTATGAAGTCAACAGAGAAAGAGGGGGAGAGAAAATGTGGAAGGTATGGAGGCAAAAACAGAGAGGATGTAAGAAAATACAGGTCTGGAGAAATATTGTTCAAATTGCTCCTTCAAGAATGGAACATCTATTTTTCTTTTTTGTCTTTATGCATTTCTGTTTACTGCTTCTATTGTAAACACATTTATTTCATTTTCCTGTGTTTTTCCTTTCAAATTATTTATGATGCAAACCTTTTATGCACCCATAATGTTCCTTATGTCCTTTCTATCTCTCTCACGGTAACACTCAGAAAAGAAAGACTGTTATTAAAAGAAAGTAAGCTCTAAGCGAAACTCAAAGTTCATAATTAAGATGCTACATTTAAAAAAGACTTTTTAAATACAATAAAAACTCATGTTAAAAAGACGTTAAACAGAGTAGGTGAGAGGGACCTGCTCAACTGCTACTCCCTGTTTTCTATATGCAGGGAGTAGCAGTCCCCTGCATATAGAAAAAAGGGAGTAATAGTTCCTTACATCTAGGCTTTTTGAGGACAAACTAGGAAAGCCTTCTCTGTGGACATTTGGGCTTGGAACAAAATGTCTTTGTGGTTTTCTGCTAGTCACTCTGGAATTTCTGACATAAATTACAATTAACTACCTGGAAAACTATCCTCCTCCCTTGTGAATGAGAAGGACAGTACAATACAGCACACAAAAAAGAGAAAGACAATAGGGAGGACAGAACATAAACTTGCATGAATATGCCTGATACACTAACAAACATAACTCCCAACAATACTCTATGTAGGAAGAGACTATAAGTATAAAATACGATGAAAAAAACATTGAAGTAAATCAAAACTCAAGCAAAAGACTGAAGGAAAAAAGGGAAAACATACATGTGCATGCGCTTGCAGACAAGCATGGAACATAAAACGGAGTAATGTTAATAGCTGCTGTTGTTAACAACTCAGGGAAAAGGGGATGTGGTGTTTTGTGGAGGCATAAGTATTACGGGAAATGTGCTGCTCAGCCCAGGAGAATGAGAGAGGGAAAGCGGCAGCAGGAGGCACAGAAAGGGGAGAATTAAGAGGGAGATGGCAAACAGAACAAGATGACGTGAAAGTAAAGGATGAGAACACAGTGTGGGATAACAGATATGATAAAGGGAAGGAGGAGGGGAGATATGGAAAAGGAAGGAAAGGGGAATGGAAATGAGAGAAAGACAGAGAATGACATTGTGAGACAATAGGTTTGAAAAGTAAGGTATGGACAACCTACAGTGTTGTAAGCACAGACTGGTAAATAATATTCATCTTATAAAATGTAAACATTTGTAAAGATAGGTTTACACATTCAAGTGTGGGAAATTAGATGAAGTAAAAGGAACGTAAAAGAACAGGAAGTCAGCAAGAACTCTGGGAGAAAGCAACTAGTCTGTGTGGATATGTGTGGTAACAAATAATTTCCTGGCTGATGCAGATACACAGCAGTTTTAATCTATTTAGGTGCTCTTGGAAGTCTCACTGGCACAAAACAAAAGCCACAAACAGCTCTATCTCTCCACACAGACCCCCAACCATCCATTCTTTGTGTGTGGGTAGGTTTATTAGTGCATTTGGTGTTGAAAGGGTTGTGGGAGCATCATCAGCATGAATTGTCTCATGCATGACGGCAGTGTGGAAATTGGTAAATTGTGACTGTGTTTGCGTGTGTGCAGCCTGATTTAGCTATGTTTGTGAGGAGTTGCTTGACATCTTATGGTTAGATTTTAAAATGAAGTGTATAAAGGGGTAGGGAAACTCAAAGCGTAGAATTATTTAGCTAAATTTAGCTAATTTGACCATACTTGCATTGGTGGGCTCACAAAAAGCACACTGAAGTGTTATCACAAATAGTTAATGGCTTTTTACTTTGATCTTTTTTTATTTCCTGGTTCAGATTCTCAGTTTTCAGCTGTTGCAAATCATTTCATCACACACACAAAAATGTCCAAATACGGAATACTGCTCTACACTAGCCATTACCTTTGATGTTGTATCGACATGTCATTTATTTATTAAACTAGTTTTAACTGAGAAAACAGCAACTGACAGCCTCAGTGTGGAGCAATGCAAAAGTTTTCACAGAAGAGGTATTTCCATGTTGGCAGAATTTTTTAAAAAAAAGGAAATTTGTATACAGCGTGCACTTCAGGCAAACTTAATATAAAGCAAACCAAGGTGGTAAACAACATGTAGGGCTTGAAGCAACGCAGTGGCTCTATTGTTGGAATGTTTTTTTTGGGTTTTTTTCCAACTTTATTGTAAATTTCCAGTGATACTCTATTTGTTACCTTTAACATTTTACTGTTATGACTGTTGCTTTTGGGCAGAGGTCTAACATTAAACAGCTTGTTGGCATCATTAATTAAAGCATGCCTCTCCTTCTTGTTGGCACAAATACACACACATAAACACAGCTTTTAGCATCTAATATATCCTCTTCTTTTGTGTGAATGTCATCCTTGAGTTGCATGTTGTGTGTATGTGTAGTTTGTAAACTTTCCAGGTTTCTGTGGTAGAAAAGACATTTTGTGGTTGAGGTTCTACTAGTTCTTGGCGGCACCTGGAAGTTGCTTGATGTCCTCTGTGATCCACTCCAATAGTTTCACATCTTGCCTAAAACTATGTTCTACCTTCCCATAACTTATTAGGTAAATGTAACATCTACTTAAAATAACATACTATACACGTTATTTTCTTTATATTAGACTATTTTTCTTCATATTGTGATTATTCGTGTTCTATAGGGACTTCTATAACAAGAGTAAGAGTAAACTATGGTGGGATTTAACAGTTATTTTATAGTTAATGTAGCTTCAGATTGTACTTAGTTTGTAGTACATTAAATATAGTACAGTACATGCATTATATAGGGACTTGGAGATGGAGCATGTAACATGATTCAAAATCAAACTTCCTGCACCTTAAGTTGTATGTGTATTTGTGTCTATGTTTGGCTATAGGTATGAGTAGATAATGTTATGTTATGCTCCTCTGCATGTCTTTGATTGTGACGTATGTGTAACATCCATATGCCTCATGTGCACCCGTGTTATTTCTTGGTCTCACCTCTGGCCTGTGGGGTTGTAGATCTCATTGCTCTGGCAACCACTTATTGTTATGGGGTCAAAGGACTGGAAGGAGCGCAGACCTACACCAGAGATGGCCACAAGGTGGGAGTTAAACATGACCAGGATAGCCTTGGTGTGGTAGAAGGCCACTGACAGATCATGGCTCACTGGGATCACCAAAGGGTTGGTGCGACAGCTCAGGTGCCAATCACCTGTTGAAGATTATTGGAGGAAAAGAGATTAAGGGGGCAGCTTTCCATCGTATCATAATTAGCAATCTGACCCAAAAGGTGAATGAAATGGTTTACAATTCGGAAGTACAGTGTATACTTTAAGACAGTTCTCACCAAGACTATGAATGCCCTCCTTGGTGTCCACCAGCTGAACGGTGATGTTACATTGAGTTTGTGCCAGGTAACCTGTTCCATCAGCAGCCAGATGTATAATTACTGCTGCAGCCACCATGGGATGAGAAAAGTGGGCCTAAATGAAAAAATAGAAAATATATGTATAACATGTGGTGCATATTTCCTCTACACTGGCTTTTGTTATTTAAGAGTGTTGCACTCTTTTGCCCACCGTAAGGATGTCATGATTAATCATAAGCACTGTACTGAGGGTAGCCTCATTCCAGAGGGTAGACTGAAGCAGTGCTTGTGGAGTTATGACACAGTGGTATATACCAATATAAAGCCTTCACAAGAGCATTAATAATTGCATTTTCTTCTCATAGTTTTCAGAAGACAGTCTTTTGCTTAGACCACAAGCAAGAATAAAACATAGGTCTCAAGCTTGTTATGCCTACAGCTTGAGGATATGAAGCTTATTTCTGTTTTGCACTTAGAAGATGAACAGAAAAAAATCAAGAAACCAAGAACCATAGTAAATAATATTGGTAATTATTCTTCATGTCATATTACTGTAACAAATTGCATTAGCAAAGGTGTCTGAGGTGTCACCTGACATTTGGTGGATATAGGTCTCACCTTGAGCCAATAGTTTGGATATGCCCAGGCTGACTTGTGGGCCTCACGACATGGGAACCAGGCATACTGGGACACTCCATCTGATAGGTCAAACACCTTGGACTGACATGTCTAGAGAAGCATATGAGGAAGAGAAGGTAAACGTTACTTCGGAAATACATCCCATCTCAAAATATGTTTATCATTAGCCTACAATTTTTTAACAATGTAAGTACCAATTATATGTTTATACACTAGAGAAGTAGTGAAAATCAATTTAGTGGGTATGTTCAACAACAGCTGGAATGTCTGTGATCAGTGATATGGCATCTCAATTTCATTTGCTCCTTGTTTTGCTTTTCTGAAATCGCAAACAGAGTAATTCTGGTCAGCAAGCAATTACACTTTGAGAATTTTTGTTCCTATCAGTTGATGTCAGATATCATATCTAAAAAGCTTGATCCTTCTCCCAGCTTGTTTCTCATCACAATACACTAGACCGTAAAGTTGGAAAAAGGTGCAGGGTAGTAAATTCAGGACATTACGTGCTAAAATAAAGTCAAAATAGCAGTTTGGAAACAGACTTGGCCTTTTGACAAGGCTATGACCCCTTTACTGTATTTCCACAATTGTCAGCTATTTGCTGTTTGGGCAGATGTGCAACTGATGTGCATTCTCTGTGCTATTGTTTATTTGTGTCTTGTCAACAAACATAGCACTATGTCATGTGCCACATGCTGCATATCCCTACCTCTCTGTCTCTAGTAGTTATCTCTGTGTTTCTTTGTGTGCTTGAGCTGCTTTTTTATACCCTGTCATGCCACACCTGCCCACCAGACACCCTCAGAGAGTTTTCATGTTTCTGTGCAGCACCTGAGTAAGTTTGCTGTGTCACACATCTGCAACACACTGGCCATCGTTTAGCAAGTGGTCTTAGTTTTTGTAATCTTTGTTATGAATGCTAATCTCTTGTAATTGGATATGCAAATCTGTACATATGTAAATATGATCTGTATAACAATAAGATTCTGCCTTCAATATAATATTTCAGTTTCAAAGTCCCAGAGGATTGCATGTGACAATACGCAAATGCAAGTACACTTAATTTGACTAAAGGTCTAAACAAGCTCTGGTTGCACTGCAAAAGTTACAGTTAATTGTGCAAAACCAGAATTTAGATCTAGTCCTGAACCATTTTACAGCATAGACTAAAGAAAAGACGTGTTTCTTCTTTAAACTACTAATTAATGTCAAGAAAGCAGGAGAGGGTACAAATAATACATGTACATTTTCTGCATCTTTTTTTTCCCATTTTGGTAACTGCTATGGCAAGCCACCAGTATGGACATAGAATATTAAAATGAAAACAGTTCCAATATGGGGACTGGCTGCAAGATCTGTCACTTAATTACACTTTCATCCAATTAGAAACAGCACTGTGGGAAAGAAGAAGCTTTAACTGTTCATTATAAATTCTGTGATAACAGAAATGACCACATTATTGAGGCTTTGCTGACATATAGATGATCAAAGGGCCCAATCATGGATTTGTGTCCCACACATCATCACCTTATTAGCTATGTTAGGAAGGCAGGCCATATTTGGTGAGGTTAAGTGAGAAAAAAGCAATGAGATGATGTAAAATAAAGTTGGCACAGACAGAGACAAGTAGAGGTGATAGATGGGTACAATGGAAAAAAGACTATTGAAGATAAACACAGACAAAGGGGAGGGAGGGCAGATACCCAAGGACGGGACGAGTTTCGCCCTCTGCCCTGAGCTAGTGAAATGAGACACCAGTAACATGAGAGTTTTGCCAGAGAGGCTACTGTAAGATCCTGCCACCGTGGAAAACTGGCCAGACCATCTATCTGTCCATATATCTATTCCCCGAATCTGTTGACGTGACCTTTCTGCTTACAGCTGAGGCAGCATAAATGAGAAATGCAGGTGACAAACACCTGAGATCCACCACCATGACACTTTTTGAGTACAGTCATGTGCATCTCCATTTTCTTTCGAGGTTTTATGGACACAACTGCTGTTAGATTTCCATATTAGCATGTAGTTATCAGAAAAATTATCAATTTGATAAAAGTTAATGTAATAAATATAGCAAAATGCAAGATGACCTCAATGTCAGCCTTGCTTCCTAGCCCTGACTTTGGTCTGGGTCTTTATGTGATCATGCTTTTTATTGCAATTTCTCTGCCATAAACAAACAATCAATGTGCTATTAAATACACGCACATCCTCGATTATTAGGCTGAACACCAATCAATGACTTTGGTCTGGGTTTGAGAAAGAAAACCATACTCCAAGTAACTCTACATGACTATGTGACTTAAACAATGTGATTTAAAAAAGAATTTAAGTCAAAAGTAGTTGGTTTCCATTACTAACTGTTTTATGAGTGAGAAGGGTGACAAAACCTTTTCCATTTGCAAACTGATGACTTATTCATGTAAATACAGGTGGCACTAACTGCACCTTCCTCCACACCCCTCCTCCTCTCATCTTTCTGGGTGTGTTTTTCTAACAACTCACTGTTTGAGACAGACAAACATTGCTTGGCATGCCAAAAAACCCCTGCCATCAAGCAAACATCCCCCCACCGTAAACCATCACACTAGTGGGAGGAAATTCACAAGTCTCCCATGGCTCGTTATCCTCCTCCCAATGCAATGGCACGAGTCAGAGCACTCTAAATAGATTTGCCATTAATTTGATTTAGTCATTAAAAGAGAAGGAAAGAGTGGTGATGGTAATACACTTTTGCACCTTTCCAGCTAAGTTCCATGCTTTCAGATTTTACATTGATCCATTCATCATTAACACCTCCTTTGCAGGGTCACAGGCTGGAGCCTATCCATTGGGTGAGAGGCGGAGTACACCTTGGAAAGGTTATGAGTCCATGTGGACTGCAGGAGGAAATCACAGCACCTGGAGGAAACCCACACGGGCCCTGGGAGAACCTGCAAGCTTCCCAGCTGGCTAGGTCTGGATTCAAATCCAAGACCTTCTTGCTGTGATTCAACAGTGCTACATTCTGCACCAAAGTGCTGTGGCGTTCCATTTTTATTCAACACTCTCTCGACAACATCTTTGAACACGTCTTATTGATTAAGACATTGAAATAGGGCTGCAAATAAAACTGCCTCAACATTAAATTTGGTACACAGATTTGTCTCTTCTGGCTATGTATTTGACCTCAGCTATTTCAGTTGCCAACATTAACTCAGTTCTTTTTCTTTTATCATAACTTCAATAATACTTCTGTTGAATGCTTCTGTGCTTCTGCATACATTTTCCCAAAAATGCCAGTCCTCCTTTCTTCAAAAATACTATTTTTTCTTGAGTATATGGTTTCTCTTTTGAGATTTCATTGATTTGATTTAATTTAAGATTAATTCATATCTGAGCAATTTTTTATCTTGCTGCTGTTGTTGAAATATATAACAAAATAAGTTGCTATAAATTAACTTAAAATGATGCATAAAAATGAAATGTTTTAATGATCAGTTACCTAGATTTTACACTATCTGATTACATTAAAACCATAAAAATTACATATTGTATATTTTCTATGTGTATAATATCATGAAAAGTTTCATCTCAGTGCTTTTGCACTGCTATGAAATGTGTAAAAGCCTTGTATGCATCCCGTCAGTTTTTAGACTGGGACTGGGAAAACAAATTCAGACTGCTGGATATCACGGATAAAAATTCCTGTGGCTCATTTGTACTATGATCAGGTGTTATTTAAGGACTGGGGTAAATGCAGCCTCAAAAGTAAGTCCCAAAGGATAGTAAAAGGCACGTGCATTGATTAATGCACTGAGGAGAGAGGGAAGGGAGCCCAGAAACATTTATAGCACTCACTTTATCACGGGTTAAGCACCAAAACCTGATCATTTTACGCAGAATTTGCAAGTTCACAACATATGGATACAATTATTAATACACAAAGGCTACTTCAAACAATTTAGCAACTGTGGCAGCGGCATAACATCCCAATATCATCGTTGCATAAACTTATTCTAAAAAACAGAACATGCCTATTACTGACTAATGTAAGTCAACCCCTCTCTAGAATGCCTTTGGCATGAGCCTTTTTAAGCCTAACATTTGCAGAAAAAAGTAATTGGACTCAAATACATTATTTACTGAATCTTTGTTGAATATGGTCTTCATGGTCAACCTACTGTGCATATGATGGAATAGTAAATAAACAGAAAATAAATAAACAGAACATATGCACACATGTTTTCCTTCAATCTGTTATGACTATAAAACATACCACCTGCCAGCAGACCTTTAAATGGATTGCTTGATTAAAACTACAATATCACAGCAGGATCAATCTCTCAGCTGGAAGAAATACGGGGAGGAGACAGTAAATGTGCTGTTTGCAAAGTAAAAAGTGGATGATGAAACCTGTTAAAAGTGTGAGGACAACCTAATAGTATGTTGCTGATAACGTGCAATGCTTGGATTTGCCTTAAAGCAGCACTTGTTTTACTAATCTGAAAAGAAAAAAGAGGATGCCCATTAGTAAAATAACAAAACGAAAATTATTAGCTCTGATAACCTCTACCCCTAATTTACACAGAACACATTCCCCTTGTTCTATTTCACAACAAGGACATAACAGTCATTGCAAGTACATAAATACAAATGTTGAAATGTCAATTTGGAAAAATCTTCTCACCTTCTTTGGAAAACTATCAGCAACACAGAAGATGAGTTCAACTCCTAAACTCAAAAACACAAACACACATACTTAATTTGGACCAGCTGGATAGTCAGAGTGGTAGACAACAGGCAACCCTGGTCTGTAGACACAAACTAATGTTTGTAAATCACGGCTTCAGATAAAAGGAGACTTAAGTGTCTTGAGCCAAGGAGAAACCGAAGGAGATGAAGGTGAAGAGAAAGACAGAGTGCAGCTGTCAGACTCATTGCCGTGACAATATGTCTGTACAGTAAAAATGTTCATTAAGGGCAAGAAGCAAAACATAAAGCAGAGGGAAATAGAAAATGGTGCTGTTAGTTAGACAGAGTAATGACAAAAATAATGGACCTAACAGCATAATGTAACTAAACCACAGCCTTTCCCTTTGTGATAGAGATTTGGTGACAGTGTGTGGTTAGACCACATCTCTAGATCCATGTACAAACAGCTACACAGACTCAAATAAATATGTATATTTTACACCCAGTTTTCCTAAATCCTGGATTCAAATAAATAAATCCCATCAGCAGACACACACACACACACACATAAACCTGGGCCCTATGTCCTTCAAAGACTAGTGAGGTCCTAAGACATTTAGGAGGCCCTGCAAAGGTCCTCCCTGTATTCTCCAAACACTATGACCCAGGAGTCTGTGACACTCAGTACAGAGGTCTTTTTACTTTACACTGCATTGAATTAAGCCCAACACAAATAAAAAACATAAAGAGATAGCGACATTGGTCATTTTTCAAATTGGCAAACAATGCAAGTCCAAACAAAACAAAGTCAATAATTAAGCTAGTTCATGTGAAACATTAACTAGAAAATATTTCTATGTCAACATATTCACATATGACCTGATGTATAAATATGAACTCACTCTTAAATCTGCAGTGTGAAAATTTTATGTATAAATAAACATCAATAATGTTCAAGCTCTTGTCAAATGAACTCACACAATGCTGATTACGCCCATCACTGCTAGACAAATCTCTCCATTTTTATAGTATACCAGAGTTTTTATCTGGTTAATCTTGCCCATGTTTAACATAGATCAAACATGAAGTTGTGTACATTACAGTGTATCCCATTTACACACAGACAGACATGAGAACGCCATTACAGCATAATGTCTCACGTACTGTGTACCAAAAGGAAAAAAAAATCACTGATTTTTTTGATTATCAGTGTATTGACTTGAGTGTTTCCCTCAATTCTCCTAGATCTCAATATATTGCCTTCATTCATTCACTTTAGCAGTAAACACTTTTTTTAAAATACAACAACTAAACTGTTGATCCATAAATCTTGTGTTTGTATGTGTATGACACTGGCAGACCAGAAGTCAGGAATACCTGCTAAAAATTGTTTTAAAGCATTGTTTGGATTTGGATTTATGGAGATTTTGGACACATTAAGAAAACAATTTCCTATGTGAACATTTATTTTGTCACAACACTCCCTAAACATGTTTATTTCTGTCAGAAAGTATTTCTTTATCTTCTTTTCTATTGCCCCCATCTCTCTTTGTTAAAACCATATATATGAACTTGAAGCCTGAGCTCGGGAAGCAGGAGTGAGCATCTGTGAGGCATTTGTGGAGGGAAAGAGAAAAAGAGCAACAGAGAGAAACTAGTATGAGTTTCCAAGCACCATCCCATGGTTTACTGGAATGCTGGTGAGCGCCTGGTGTGTGAGGTAATGTCCTGTCACCCGGCCCCACCCATACCCACTGAAACTCACCGTCTCATTGGTTCGGGGCTAATGATGGGCGACTTTCATGGCCTACTGAGAACGCGGCAGTAAAATTTAGTAAGTGAGTGCAATTATGCAGTTTACCTATCCCCATCTCATCAGGGTAGACATGAGTAGTGACTGGGTGGCAGGGAACACAGACCACAAACTAATGTATAGGGATTGGTGAGTGTACAATGCCAGCAAGTTGAAAACAGATGGGTCTGCGGAGAATATAAATGTCCCTCAGTCAGTGGCCCCCTATGCTCAATAAAACAGGGCCAAAACCTTGCATATTAACAGCTTGAAAATGTTATGGGGGGTCATCAGTGCCATGAAAAAATACACCAGCCACAGTGAGGTTTCCACATGGCAGAACCACAATAATAATTAAAATGGGAAAAGTAAAAGGGAAAAAGGAACGCCATCCCAGAGGTTTTTTTTTTTTTTCTTTTTTTTAAATGTTACCACACGCTTATGTCACTGGCACTGTGCCTGACAAAGGCTGTGTGGTTTGAGGGGATATTGGTAAGGGAGACAGTGCCAGAGAAGCTGGCCTTCCTGTACTGCTGAAAGCAACAGCTCAGCTACTGTATGA
>JANJYQ010349215.1:0-20366 GCA_024605255.1 Rastrelliger kanagurta | reverse complement strand
ACACACACACACACACACACACACACACACACACACACACACACAGTATATGTGTTTTAAATTTTAAACAGATACTGGATATATGCTGCTTCGTATTACAGGACACAAACACTGTGGATGCACATTCCCATACATTTCCACACATTTCCACTGCTGTGTTAGTGCTTGTCTTTTCACTATGTCAAAAGTTTGGAGCTTCAGTATAATTGAAGACCTAATTTGCAAGCCCACTTAAACGTATCAACCGCTAATTGGTTTGAAGAGATTAATGGCACCACGTTAATTATCGCCCATTTGCCACTTGATTAACCACTGGAATAATTTGTCAACAAGTCCAAGATCTTTATGCTTTTTTCTTTTTTAAAAAAGTGCACTGCTCTCCATTCAGGGATTTAAACACTGCAGATGAGGCGAAAGTTTGGTGAATAATTTACATTAGTCGAGCTTTAGCTCTTTGTTCTGGGTTTACGATTTTTTGTAACTTGTTTGGGCAATGTATAGATTCCCACTTTGTCCAGTTGACACTGAGAGTCTACCTTAATCAAGGATCAACATACCTGATGGTGTGATTGCCTGGGGCCAGTGATTTCCAGTTAGAATATACATTTACGATTTAAGATGAACCGAGAAAAAGAGAGACAATCTGGGTAAGAGAGAGAGATAGAGAGAGCAGTGGCAGTATAGACAATAGCGATAAGTAAAATAAGTGAGAGAAATGAAATGTTATTTTCTGATTGTTTCACAGCAGTTATTTTCACAAATATCACTCAACAGATGATTTACTGTGGAGACAGACTCTCTTAGGTTCTGGATTGAAATGTTATGTTACCCCATTCTTCTAAAAGATAATCCTTTATTTGGTGTTTTGATGGTGGTGGAGAGCACTGTCTAACAGGCCGTACGGAAATCTCCCATAGGTGTTCAACTGGGTTATGATTCACATCATTTTCATACTCATCAAACCATTCAGTGACCCCCTCCTTGTGCCCTACTGACAGAATAGACCACCCCCATCAGGAGAGAAATGTTTCATCTTTGGATAAAAGTGACCACTTAGAAAAACTTTGTCTTGATTTGCAGAGGCCCATCTGTCTAAAAAGAGTAAGCGGACTCAAACCAAAATGAGCCCCACAGCATAACAACCCCCAGATGCCATCACTAAAGGGGTCAAGCATTCAGACCTATATGCTCTCTTGCTTTATGCCACACATGCCCTTTTACCCACTTGTCAAGAATACGGTGAAGGATGACTCATCTGGCCATATCAATTTTTCCACATCTCTGTCGATCAGTGCCTATCGTTTTGCACCACTGAACTCTCAAATGTGCATTCATCTTTGTAATGGGAGGTTTATGCACTGCAGCGCTACTATAATGTCCCTCCCTGTATAATTGTCGACAGACTTTTCTTAGTGACAGTCTGATCACGTCCTGCATTCACATTTTGTCACCTGAGGAAGAGGTGATTCTCTGTTTTTCCTTGCATGTCACACTAATGGACGAGCTTCACAGTCATCAAATATGTGCTGTCACAGACAGTCTCCGACCTGATTTTACTGAAGATCTAAATTCAGACATCACTTTAGTCACTGCTCCTATTGAAACTGCAGACAGTCGAGCAGTCTTTGTAACTGAAGCTCCTGCTGTCCATGCCCCTGCAGTGAACCCTCTTTTAAAGTCATTTCCTCTTGCCATCTTGATACAAAATCAACTTGGCCTGCTCAGTGTTTCTATACACACTACAGACCATGATTAGATGTGAATCATTTGACTGTACCATGCACATCTGCAGTCGTTATGTTTCNTGTATGTATGTATGTATGTATGTATGTATGTATTCACTGAATATGTCATGAAAAGTTATTTTATTATTATTTTTTTTACCTGTGTGGTCATAATAAGTTATTGTTTTGATAATGAACTCTATAGTCTTCAAGGTAGTTAATTATGAAGGGATTGTTTGTAATGATGCTGCTTTTTAGTGGACAATGGAAAATGAGACAACAATGACACAGCTTTCTGTGTGAGCGGCAGTGTGCTTGCTTGTCTGTGGTAAAACGAGCTCTGTTATTATCATGCAGGGCACGAGTTGACGTGGTTTGTCTTTTGTAGTTGAATTTAAAATGAAAAAGGCTGCAATTGGCCTTCAGGCTATTGTTTTGTTTTATATCATCTGCTGAGATGCATATATTGATTCCTCAAACTAAATTTGTTACTGTTTATCTTTTGAATGTAATCTCCAAAGTCCATGCTGCTCAGAGGGTTATCATCCATCCTTAACCTTTTTATACACTTAGTGATTTTTAATTTAGTTAATAGTACTGGTGGAGAAGGCAATACATTTTTAAAATAAGGTTTTAAAAATATAATTGGCACACTGCACTTCTTGTGAACTCTTAAACAGCTTTGTCCAATCACTGAGTCTTTTCATTGACTGCAACAAAAAACACAGATCATTAAAGAGCTCAGAATTGATCAGCTTTTGTTCACTTAGAGCTTTGCTGAATAATGCTTTGGTTAGTACACTGTAGTATGTAGAATTTATACAGTTGTAATTTTTTAATGAAATGAATAATAATACTGTCATGTCATGTCATGTGACAGTTTAGCTGGCCCTCAGCTCCTGATAGCTGCTGCATATAAAAGCCTTCTGTCATAATGTGAAACCCTTTGCTATGGTGCAGTGAGTCTCCACTTTATGGATCAATATGAAGCAGTGAGCTGACACAGTGAAAAGCAATATTCATAAATAATGAACAGGGCACCCTTTCACCCTGCCCCGTCATTCAGTCTTGGTCAAGAAAAGAACAAAATGGTAAACTGGCTGGCTCATTTTGTGCTTACAGTACATTCTGATTTAAGATGAAGACACTGCGCCTCCTTAATGTGCTGCTTCAGCTCTCAACAAGCCGCCGCATATATTAAATGAAGCCTGGACTTTATTAATGCGACCGTCTGTCCTTGTTCAGTTGGACATACTAGATTGTTTCTGATGATTGCAGATGGGAGTCTGTGTGCTTTCTTTTTCAATTTCTCCCCCGACGTGCTGTTTGTTCCAGAGGAGATGGCAACCTGGTGTGTCGGGAAATCTCTGTTGCAGTGAATCACAGCGAGGTGTCACCTTTTAGTAGCAACTCCTATCAGCGGCACAAAGACGTGCCAGTGAGCGAGCACGGAAAACAGCTTTTAAGTGTTTCATTATTACCCTTTCCACCACCTTTTATGCTGGCCGCAATTGGCAGTCAGTCACAGATGCACACTAAAGCATGATGCACTTCACCCAAATAAATGGATGCAGCAATAACATTTCTTGTCACTTTGGCAATATCCACCTGAAAAGAGACTAATGGCAGCTGATTTTAGAGTGGATCTCTCTGCAGCATTAAACCCAGCCAGTACACTGAATACTGAATAGGATGGACAGCACAGGTGCTAAGTCCTCTCTGTAGATGCACACTTTAATTGTCCTCTTGAAAGTATATTGAAGCTGAGCACTGCAGTTGCATATAACGTCAGTTTAAAGACATGAATAGATGTAAATTCACTGTGTGGATAGAGATAAGATGAGGCATCTGTGTGAGTTTAACAGTTGAATGAAATATTTAAAGTTGTTGAAACAGTCACATAAACAAAGTCAGTCAGTTCATCACTAGCTATCAATAATAATACCACCACTATAATCTCGGTTTAGTCTGAACATTGACTCTTTCGATGACGTAAACACAGACTGTACAAACATTTTTGTGGTGAAATTTTAAATGAATAAAGGAATACTTTACGCTAAGTATTCATTGGAGTTTCGAGAAACTATTATTTATTTTTAGATTCACTCGTTGGACTTGTAGGATGGAGGAGGATGATGATGCACATCTGTGTCATGTGTGCCAGTACTCATGTAACTTCAACACATTATACCACTGTTTAGTATTTCACAGTTTTAAAAATGCTCTGAAATGCTCTTTACCTGGCAACACTTTGTTGCTACCTTCATCTGAATTCATGTCTGATGTGTTTTTATTTATGTGTTCTACATAGACAATTTATTTGGAGGTCCTTGCTGATTCCTGTCAGTACTTGTGTTACACTAAGGATTGGTATCATGTCGATTTTATGTGCACTCTGCAAGTTGGTGTCAGCACTCAGCCAACAGTCATTCTGAGGGAAGAAACTTCACTGTTGAACGCTGCAGAAACACACATTTTGTGATAGGTCTTTCACAGTGAAACAATCAAACTGATGGTGTAACATAAGTGTCAAGAGTCACGTCACATTCTTCCAGTTGCACTTTCATTCATATGATACGAATATTTTGAGCATACAACGCCAATAGTTTTGAACCAGGACCTTCAGTATTTGGATCAAGTAGCTTGTGAAAAATAAGATGTGCCAAATTTAGTAGGGTACAGCTGTAGCTTGAATGTGCCAGATGCATATTTAACAACTTTGCTAGCTTTTCTTTTTGCTTTGTACATAATTATTTTTTACAATATATACTGAATGTCTTTGTAACAAAAGTCTTTCCGTTTGAATTAAACTCTCTATCATAAATCAAATTTACTGCTCAGCACCTGTGTTATTTAGGTAAATACGCAGATTATTAAAGAATTGTGAGTTCAGGGTAAAAACAAAAAAATGATTACAACATCCTTAATCAATACATTCTTGTATGTGGCACTAACTTATAAAAGTCAGCATGTTCTTCTAGCCATGCATGGTTAGTTTTAATAATTTTGCAGCAGCCATTTACCATTTCCCCTCATATTGTTGGTGGTAGGAGACACTTGTTTCAAAGAGTCATCAATGTTATTGTGTGTGCGCTATTAATAGCGAGCTGCTGCTGTTCCCTGAACAGAGGAACCATTCTCAGTTTTTTGTCAGCCTATCTTTGCCTAGCTATTAACACCACCTCTCCAACTCTTCTACCCCTCCCTCCTGAGGCCTCCTGGCTTCATCAGTTATGCTAACTTACAGCTTCATGTTGTTTGTCCTTGAGCTTCACCGATTTATTAGGTTAAGTATATTAAATGTGCAATCTAGCTAAAGCTGGGAAAAGTGAAGAGGCGAGTGCACAAAAACAGATGCACTTTGCACTGCAAATATTTGAGCTGTCACTAATCTTGCACATATCATACTAAAGCACCATACATATTGTGTTATACCAAGATAGTAATAATGGAAAGCTTAATAATTGTAAATTACTGTAATAAAAGCTTTATTAACTGCAGCTTTGTTATTTTTAGTGTCACACTGTGAGGAATCTTTAGCCTTTAAAGTGACAGTTTTTTATTTCCCTGATTATTTCAGCAGTCATCAGCAGCATTGTGGCCACAGTGACTGATTATTACCATAATAATCCTGTCTGCTCTGTTATTGTCTCCCTAAATGCTACCCTGGACCCCTCCCCCACTGCATCCTGACTATATCCTGCTTATCACTCCTTCTGGTGCATGCAAAGTGGCTCTGATTTCTTCTAATAATCTGTCCACTGCCTCCTCAATTAACGGAACAAGCAGAAGCTCGGGTGTCATATGAGGGACGCACTTTTATCGGCAAGTTGGAGTAGCTCAGTCTGAGTGGTTTACCGCTGGAGCTGGAGGTGGTGGTGGTGGGGTGTGTGTACAGTGGTGGTGGCAGCAGCGTTGACGGGGATAGCATCCTCACTGCACAGCAGCCGAAGGCAGTGGAGGGAGTGGAAAGAAACAGATGGAGATTGTAGGAGAAAGAAGGGAGTAGGGGCACACATTGCAGCCTGTGTGTGTGATTTCCAGTATCAGGTGAAGGTGTTTTTATTGGATGGGAGTGAGTTTGGCAAATAGAGAGGAGCTACAGCAGGAGGTGTGTGTCTGCTCAGAGATAGAAGTGGAGTAAGTGGGAAGCAATCACGAGGGAAATGGACCGAAAAACTGTACTTCCCAACTCAAGTGCCCTCAGTTTGGATTAAGGTGAGCGGCGGCGTCTGTATTCTCTTGACTGTAGATAAAATCAACCTGATCTCAGTGACGGAGTACCTGTGGATCAGCATCATGTGGAATACATCACAGAAAAATTATCAGCTGTAAGGAAAACTGAGAAGATTTGGCAAAGACCAGGAAGTAACTGCAGCTCGCAGCTTGTCCCCCCTTTTTTTCCTCCCCACACATCTTCTAACCCCAGAACAGCCAGACTACTAATGAGCAAGTCGATGTGTGGCTGTGGCTGCAGCATCATCTCTTCTCTGATGAAGAGACTGGGCCGCACAGCTTGCTGCTCAGATCTCCTCTCCTGCAGCCATACTTCAGAGCAGCTGCAGCGGCTTGCAACTGGCTGCCCTCCTCAACCAAAGGTAACAGTGCATCAGCGCGCCCACTGACACAGTCACATCTGTGTCTCCGAGCCTCCTGTGCAGATAGTGTTATGCTATTTGTTTATTATCACCTGTGTGCAATGCAGGAAACATATGGGGCCTGACAGCATATTGCAAAAAACAGTGTGTGTGTGAAGTACAGTGTCCTTGTTTATCTCTTTTGGTTGTCCAAAACCATTTCTCAGGTATAATAACTGTGCAACTAGGGAGAGTAGCGAAGTAATTGATTATTTAATGGAACCAGGTGATTTAATAGCTGTCTTGCTGCCTTGACAACAGTGGACTTGGCTTTCAGCCGGCAGAGTCATTTAAATGGATGCCTTCAGACTGCCTGCGGTTTACAGTGATTGCTGCCCTTCCTCATTTGGGGAAAAAGCCTTTTCTAATGGAACAAATAAAAGCCAAACAAGATTGTGTGTGTCTGAGTGCTTGTGTGCACTTGGCAGTGTGTGTGAATGACTTTGCTCTAACGCAGGCTTCCAATCTCATGGCTATAGAGTCTTGGGTTCCCCCCTGTTTCACTGCTTGTTATGCACATGATTGTTTTAATAGTTGGCTGGCACTGACTGGGATTTTAAGTCCCTACCAGAGTCCGTCTGGCTGCAGGCCATTTTCACAGCAGAGAAGATTGATTCGCTTAGTGTCCAAGAAGATTTATGCTCTCACAAGTAATGATAGAAATCCACGAAGGAAAATGTTATATTATTGGGCTGTTGCATGGCAACAACTCCAATGAAAGAGAGGTGAGTGACAGCTTTAGAGGAGGCTATAGACAAAACCTTAATGCCACTTTTATGCTGAATAGAAGTTGTTTTTCTTTCCTCCTTAAATATTGCCATAAAATGAAATACTTCATGGTGGAGTGGATATGCAGAAATGTTGCCTTTCTGTCAATCAGTCCAGGATTTGAGCTTTCACTTTCTTCCTCAGAGACATCACAGGGCACCAGCTCTAAATAGACTCATCGATTAATAGCCTCTGTGTTGAACTGGAGACAGAGGTTTCAACAAACATAGGTGTATTTATAGAATTACTAGACTTTGTCGGAGTCCTGGAAAATCGTCTCTTATAAAACCCTCATTACTCTTCATTAGTTTTAGTGTTTCATACAGTAGAATTTGTCCTTCTGCTGCTAGACACTATTTTTTTGATTTGCTCTGTTTTCATTGTTGTCCCACAGTTCATATTTGAAAGCTTAAGTGGGGCTCGCTGCAGTTTACATCTGCTGCTCGATCTATAACTATTACTATGTGCTTTGTGAACAGCCAATATTTTCTCCACTCTCTCCCACTGTTCTATTAAGGTCACATTGGTGTGATTTATCGTTGCTATTTGGGGATGTTCAGCTCATTTTTTTTTCTTTCTTTCATTCTCAACAAGGTTTAGCTGTATCCAGTAGCATTGAAGGGATTGTCTTTGCCCTTTTTAAAGCTAGAAACAATTGTCATACTTCAGCCCACCCAGGATCTCAGTTTGATCAGTTCATCATTAAACACAGAATCTCATCTCGGCATATTAATAATGTGCTCAAATGATTTGAGCAGGTTAATTTTTTATTTTTTCAGCTGTCACACTTTTAAAAAAAATCAGATTCACAAATGTGTTTCAAGTATGAAATTGGTAAGATTATCTAAGCCAAAATTATTCCAGTGTACCATATTGCGTCAATTACTGAAATAAGATGAGATTCTTCACGCACCATGATGCCATTCTTTAATAACTATAAGGCTTTATTGTTCTGCACTATGGTGCATTTTTAAAAGCTTGCAATATTTTGCTTTTGGCACAAATTTGAAAACTAATTACACTTCTGACTAAACTCTTTAAAAACGGTGCATTTCATTCAACTTGAAGAAAACAGTCATTTTATACTTCGGCGGCCATGACAGGGAAAATAAAGGTTATAAAGCACTGTTACCTTTTGATGCAAATGGTTATTTAAATATCTCCTTCACATAAATCGACACGTTTTTTTCTTAAAAGCATAACAAACACTTGGTTAAGGATTCTTTAAATGTGCTTCCAAAGAATTGTGACCAATATAATGCAGAATGCAACAACCAACAACAATGTTGCAAAATAAACATTAAACCCTGCAACAACAGCTTTTCTAGGACAACTTTAGATATGACTTTCTCAGCCAGTTTCAAATAGCTTACTCCAGGCACAAAACATTATAGCCATGATTAGATTGTTTCTCATATTGCCTTTAGGTTTGGTTTGAGTCAGCAGTGATGGAACGCTGCAAATGTCTAAATAATGCCATACACTGTCAGGAAAAACACTAAAGTTGTTGTAATGTAGCTCATAAACGGTGACTCACGTCTCAGATTTAGTTCTGCACTGATGCCAGTTGTGTAGACGGGCAGGTAGGTTAGCTGCTGCAGGGTTTTTTTCCTGGCTCTAAATCAGGTAGAGATGGTAACTCATAGTTTAAAAATGATTTGTGTGCATGTCTGTGTGCCTTCTTCTGGCCCTGGTGCAACCCACTTTTTGTACATCCTTCGCCCATATATACAGTGTGTATATATAAGAGAAATATATTTTGATACTGATAGTTAAATTGAAAATATGATGCCAGTGTAGGTCTTACCCTTGAAACTATAAAAGTCTAATCATAGCCAAAATAACATCTGTTGGGTCTTGGGGGGGTTATACAACTGTTATTCTCACTATGTTTGAGATGACATTACAGTGTTCCCACAGAATCAGTTTCTATTTGTGGTGGTTACTGACCGGGGGTAGCGGGGGAGGTGGGTCGATTTTGAGTTTGCTGATGACAATTTGATAAGATTGTGTGGTAGTAAAATGTACCTTTTGTAGAAATTAATGGAAAATTATTATGAATTTAGTATCTAATTATTAAAAATGCAGCAGTTAAACAAAAAATACAAGAATGTGTGGGGGTTTACTGATAACAGCTGCTGCTAACAATGTGACTATTTTTTGCAATTTTGAAGATTGTAATCTGTGTTTTTTTGCCATATCATGATTAAAAACACTGCAGTGAAAGAACAAGAAAATAATGACAGATGTTTGTACTTGGACAAAGGAAAATAAGAAAAATTTGAAGAATACCCTTTTAAACAACCTTTGTGGCCATTCAAGCATAGATTTGAGTTTGAGGTGGACTTGAATGCACCATGAGTTTTTTTCAGTCTGTAGTTGGTACTTTAAAAAGTAGATGTAGACTCACAATCGATCTTAAAGTGTCTGTTTTTAAGTGGATATAGTACAAGTGTAGATGGTGTGACTAGACTGCAGGGTAAAAGCTCAAAGAGGGTACTGCTGTGCCGCGGGGGCGAACAAGTCATGGTGCAGGTGCATCCGCGCCTGTTTGGGAGTCTATCAGAGAGAAAGAGAGAGAGGTAGTGGAATGTGCAGCTCCAAAAATAGAAAATCAATTTGTGGCTGGCAAAGTTTTTTTTAAATTTTTTTTATTGTGGCTGGTCGCCACCAATAAATGAATGTATGGGAAATGCTGCATTAAATGGTACAATGAATATAATAAGACAGATATGGCTGCATATAAACAGAGCTGCTGAAAGGGTGCAAACACATCCCTATAGATCTACATAGTTGACGGTATAGTGGCACGATTGGTTTTATATTACATTAAATGGTATGATGAGTTAACATAAGACAGACAGAAAAAGTGGATTGGTGCAAACAGTAACAACCTCCTTTTAAAAATGTTTTCCCCTCTACTTGTGCTTTCCCCACTACACACACAGTGAAAAGATGTCTGAGAGCATTTCCAAATGTTTGAATGTGATTTTCCTGCTTTAGATCACAATCATTTATGATTATAACTTCTGCCAATCATATTTCTATAAAAACATGGAGTACTGTACCTTGTTTTCGACTTTCCAGTTGATCTAATCTCATAAGTAAGTAGAATTATCTGAAAGCAGACAGCTGAAATAATAATAATAAAAAAAAAACAAACTGCTTTTTGTCGAATGGGGAAGTTGTGGTTGTTTGAGCTTGGCTTGACTTCATTGTTTTTTGTGGCCTGATGACTTTATTTGAAATGTTACAATATTCATCATCGTTTTGTTTTTTTTTTTTTTACACAACCTAATTCAGTGCTTTCCCCTTTTTTTTAAAAATGAAGGTAGTTTAAGACATCTTAGGACCTTATATTACAAAAAAATATTTTAATACTTTTTAAGGGACTGTGTGGTCCCTGATTTTGACCTAGACAGTTTAGAAATTGAAATGATCTCTGCAGGAAAAACCTTGAGCTGGTTTGCCACTGTCCATTGAAAGTTAATTCATACCTGTTGCCCACCCATCACAACATACAGGGAGCTCTGTCCAAATCCACCCAAGAGAAGCATGCTCTAGCTGAAGTGCCCCATGTTGAGTCTGTGCACAAGGCTGAAATCCTGTCTGTGTGTGTCTCACAGCTGTGGCTTTATTTGTGAAGTGCCAGCTTGGCACAGCACACTGAAGAAATCCCAACCTGCCTTCCCCATCAGCAGCTGCACCAGGGGCTGCCTGCACGCATGTTTCTCTGCCAGACTGCCAGGCATACACTACCCGGTCTGGTCTATATACATCTTGTTAGTATTTTAGGAAAAGCATACAATCTTTTGGCGAGTACTATTTAAAATAATGTGCTTAAAGACACAATTAAAAGATGTTAATTAAGTTGTCCTGTCACTAACAGGTTAGCAAACTGAGCCAATTCCAGTTTGACATAGAAGCTTTAAAGGAAGTGAAACTTTGCTTAAAACACAATATAGACATATTATCAACATTTTGGTTAACATGTTCTAAGGTTATGGTTAACAAATGCTTACCTTGTTAAACATCCAGCTGAAGAATGTAAGTCAAATACACGAGTTTAGACTCTGCTTTGATCTCCTGACCAGTGAGAAAAGTATCTTTTTCATTAGCTTCTAATGGCTTTGTTGTTAAGTGCTGGATAGGAAGCGTTCAGCAGGATGATCAAAGCTTTTTTTAAATGGAAAACAGCTGTTTGCTGTGGTTGATGAGAGTGGAGTTTGTGGACTGGTAAACCAAAACTATGAGCTGAAAGATGCTAAAATGCCCTGTAGAGCCAAGGGAACCTCTCCATGAGTTCTCTATCAGCCCATTACAGAGAGCGTTTCATATTCACTCCAAAGAAAGTTTGATTCATGTTCCTCAATTGAAAAGTTGTATTCTCAGGAAAAACCAAAAAAAAGCTGTAAAATAGCTTTTCATACATTAAAAGTGGGATGTTTGACTCTGAACCACACAAGTTCACTTTAAAACCATTTATTTGGGGGAAAAGCAGCTTGATGTTTCATCTAATTTTATGCTTTGTTTGCCCTCAGTCTCTCAGCTACCTGTGACACAGATTTACACCTGCTCTCCCCGGCTTCCCAAAGCTGTTTGTATACGTCACTGCTCATGTTGGACCAAAAAGAGAGTATGATATATGAAATTCAAAATATCTGAAGGCCATATGACAGTATTGGTTTTATTTGCAATTCTTTGTTTTTGTGAGAATACTCTCTTTGCGGTGGATACACCAAAATACAAATTCAACCAACTATATAAACCTGAATAAGGGAAATGCTTGTCTAACTCTTAAAAACGTATTAGTGTTTTCTGCTCAAGGCATTTAACTCACTTCCTATCAGTGAATCTTAAATATTGACTGGTACCAACATTTTAATAAAAGTATTTCTATTGAAACTGTTCAAGCTTTAATTGGCATATTTTAAACGAAAAATCAAAATAATTAAGAACTATTATGTTTTCCCCATATTTCATCAGTGTCATGTTTTAGTGTAGGTCAGTATTTTTTCCTCCCTGTTTACACTAGTAACAATTGTTTGAATAATAATAACAACAAACAAAATTTCATGCCGTGTTTAGGAAACTAATTACGGAACCTCGGCCATTCCAGTAAAAGGCAGGGACAACGTCAGCTATTCATAGTCTTTCCTCTTCTGAGCTCACAGCAATGGACTGGCAGTCCCGAGGGGGGCTGTGCAATCCGAGATAGGTCTAATGCTTCCCACCACAGCACTGGGACTATACAGCAAATGCAAGAAGAAGCTCTTACAAAGGGACCAGTGATATTTTCCTCAAGGTCAAAGCAGTTGGTTTTCACTGAAACACAAAGTATGTGAGCCCACTAAAAATATTTTATTATCTCTTATTTAGTGATTTGATGAGATTTAGATCTGGAGGCTGCAAAAGCTTTGTCAACTTTATCGCTGTTAAGATTAACCAGATAAGCTCGAGATCTCATATGCACATCGGAAAACACAATTGGCACCTTTCTGGATACATTAGCCAAAATTATGTAAGATTCAAAAGACAGAGATAAACTTCTCTCATAGTATAGGATCAGTAGTCAAGCCTTGACCTCATGTGCCCAGTAGTAGCAGGTTGGAAAATCTGTGCTTTCCTGTATTTGTTCACATTATAAAAAACACATTTTAGTTTAGTGTTGACAACTTTGAGAAGTGTATGCAGCAGCACCCCTAATCTATGCTTATGACATGATGAAAGTGTGCGATTTACTATAATGATGTCATGACACTATAAAGCGTTCTTTATTTTGTTTTTTTATGACTTGCAGAATGTGACATGGCTTTAATTTGGTTTTATGATTGTAAAATACAGTACTTCATTGCTGCTCATAATTTACACTGATGTTTTTTTAAATAAAGATGGTGTGGGTCTTGTCTTTCAGCTGCTCATGTTAAATCAGTGATACTTGAAAGTCTGAAGAACTGCTTTTCATGCTACCTACTCAGCCTCCCCCCTCCTGGAGTAGGCAAGGCCACGAGTCACACCTCCCACTTGCTGTACCTTTTTATTTATATGAGCCTTTTATGCCACTTAAATGTTGAGTCATTACAGTAAAATTTTGTGTACGCCTGTTAAGTTAAATTTCTTTTAAGAACTCTTAATTGTCAGTCTTATTTCCATATTTAAGAGGACCAGTTTCACCATTTAGAGCAGTAGTCTCCAACACTGCTCCTGGAGAGCTACTGCTCTGCATGTTTTAGGCCTCTCTCTTAACACACCTGATTCTTATAATTAACTTAATCAAACCTGTTAATGAGCTTCAGCTGCTTGATAACTTGCTAGATATTTAAATATGCAGGGAAGTAGCACTGCAGGAACTGATTTAGAGCATACCAAAAAGATTCTGTAAATCCTTAATAAATGTTAACCTTTTGCCCTTTGTACAACACTGAACCATGGTGCAAATTGTGCTTTGACTCAACCGAGAAGCTGGACATATGATGATCTGATACAAAAATGCATCTGTGAAGAGAGAGCCTTTGTTTAAAGAAGTTGTTTGGAGTGTATGTGCCAAGTGCAGCACTCTATGGTCTCAAAAGAAACTTTGTGCTTAAAAAGTGAAACCTGACTAGTAAATTCAATACGTGTACTCCACAAGCTGATTTGCCTGAAACTTATCATTTGTAAATAAAATCTTTTGTTCTAGTGCTGGTAAAACTTCCATCTGTTTAAAGAAGGATTATCTTGGGTGCCAGTATTTTCTTTCGGGAGAAGTGAATCACGTTTTACAATCTTTCTCCGTTTTCAGTTGTGTGAATAGATAAACAGACTGTGACGGGGCCGTCGATGCAAGAATTAAGTCATTTCAGTGAAATCTTGTGTTTTTATGGCTTTGCAGCTGTTTTAAATCCGCTGTGATTGGTAGTGACGCTGGTAACTGAGATCTTGTCTCCTATTTGGTAGCTTAGCCAGATGTCTGAAGGGGTCGAGGCAGTCACATGTAGCCTCATATCACAAGCCCGCCCCAAAGAGTGTTAGTCCTTATAAATTACTGTAATGCCATTTTTTTCCCATGCATTTTATTTATTGAAACTGAAAACTTTTCAAGTGTACATCACATAATACACACCTTATCAACATACAAATTGAAATACAAATACAATTATAGATATGAAGGACAATTAGGGTTTTTCCTTTTCTCAGTTTCAGCACAATGTAATATCATTTTACTTTTCAAACTGCAGGGTAGATTTATCATGTATAAAAGCGTTTATGAGATCTAGCAACAATTTGTGTGAGAAGAGGGTGTAATTGCTGATTTTTGAAGGGCTTAATAGAATGAAACTAGATGTAATAAATCACAGCTCCCAGTAGAGTGGGTCATTAGATTTTGAATTCAGTAGTTCATTAATATTTTGGAGTACAAACCAATTAGAAAATAAAATAGGGAAATACTTTGACTTGAGGCAGCAGTTGGGATTTTTACAGGGTGTCTTGTGTCAGACATTAGTCTAACTCACAGCATCTGTGATAATATCACAGTTGACAGTGTTTTTATATTATAACACTAAACACACTGAACATTGATTTAGTTATTTTGCTTGTTTACTTTCTCACAGAGAGTTGGATGCGATGATCAACATCTGTCTCACAACTGTTCACTGAATATGAACCTGTAGCCAGCAGCAGCTTAGCTCAGTTTACCACAAAAAGTTGAAATGGGGGGAATGGCTTGCTGTGCCCTTTTTGAAGGTAAAAAAAAAATATGAATAAATCCCAAACATTCACCAAAAAACAGAAATGTGAAAACAGTTGCTTGAATAAGTGCTCTTCTTTGGACTAGTGATTGAGTCTCTGCTTGTTAAACTATCTATCCCAGTGAAAACTTATAAATGATCAGTTTTATATTTCAGATTTTTTTTAAGTTGTTAAATGAGATACAGCATTATTGCTGTGTTCTTGTCATATGGAGTTACCGTAATTATTAGGTCCCGTTTTGTAAATGGGAGTTGTCATAACTACTAAAATCATCCTGAAAGCCTTGATATTTGTATCTTATTAATTAATAAAGGTGAAATGCCTGAAAAACAAGAAAACATGGTTGTTTCATTTCAGTCTGTGGCAATCCAAGTTTAATGGATTTAATGTGATCTTGCAAAGGCACAGTATTTGAAACCCTAATATAACCAGTAGCACAGTTATCATACAACCCTCCTGAGGTTCTCAGATGATGTTAGGAAGTCCTTAACATGGAAATCTCTCTGATCAATCCTATCCATCTGACATACAGTGAACACAGTATAAATGATATTTATTGAACTTGCTGTGCTAGTTACCAAATTTATTCCACCTTTTGGAGAGAGCTACTCTGCCTCCAGTGTTAATGATATTGACTTGAAGAGTGTGGCTTTACATTGAGTGTACAGACATTAGTGGTATTATTAATCCTCATTCAAACAGGGAAGTGAAATGTATTTCACAAAAAGTCTGGACTAATGATAATAAAAAGACAATTTCTCATCTATTCTGAAATAATTCTACAAGAATATAGTTAAAATTTGCACAAGGCTAAAGACAGTATATGATTATCTCCACTCACAGCTCATAGATGATGAGAATAGTAGTTCACCTCAAGTAACTATTCATTTTTGAGAAATGATCCCATGCAGTTAAGTTATTGGATTACTCTGTTATAGCTATAGAAAAAAAACTTCAGTGCGGCTGTAGTTGGTGCAGTGAATGCAACATAGGCATCTATTCTTGTCTTGTAGGCCATCTGATGCTCGCTCTGTGCTCCTCCTCGTATCATTATCTGTCATGTCTGAGTTTTATGCAGAGACAATGTTAATTAAAGAGACACTTTGCATTTTTTAGAGTGGGGTTGTATGAGGTACTACTTCATTGTCAGTGTTTTACCTGTTAATGATAGAGATCTATCATTGAAGTAGCAGGCATGGAAACTAAGTAATATACCTCTGTGTTGTCGGTTATGGAGTGTGACTGACAGGCACGCAGTAACTTGGCTCGTCACTGACTTTCTGAGAAAATACTGAAAGCAGCAAAATATATTTTTGCCACCAAAAAAGGGCCAAACTAGAAAAAAATCAATATGAGTATAATAGGGCTGCAACGATTAGTCGTTAAAGTTGACAGCGTCGACTATAAAATTTTGTTGACGTGAAATTTCATCGTGGACTCAGTATTAACACTAGAACTGCCGCAATGTGTGGGTTGTTAAAATGTTTAGAACGCTGCTTAAATAAAGACTACAGCCATTTTAGCCCATGACTTTTCCTAAATATATGTTTTAAATATTTCTTGAAGCTAATTTCTGAGTATTTATACCTCCCACCGCTGTGTGCTCACAGGGACCGCTGCTGCCCTGTTGTAATACATTTTGCGCAGTTTGTTTTCGCGCTGATTTGCCAGTCTGTGGTTTCCATTAGAGAGAGAAGAGAGTTGGTTATATAATTGCTGACTAATTGGAAACTGAATCTATAGATTAGTTGACTACTAAAATAATTGTTAGTTGCAGCCCTAGAGTTTAAGTGTATATTTAGAATATTTTCATTGCCTTACATTTCAGTAAAGCTTTACATTTATTTTTTTTTAGGTTGGCCTTTCTTTAGTTGGCTGCTGGCCCCGTCCACTGCAGTACAGCGTCTAACTTCCCTGACGTTGCCTCTGCTCAGTCTACACTCACAGGATGTGGACCACAATCCACTACTGACTCTGGACAAGCACCTCATATAACCCCATTGAAAAAATACAGACTTCCCCTTTAATTCCTTACAGCATCGTATGTGTAGTCAGGTGTAAGGTGAAATGGACTGAAAAAAAATTCAGCTCAACGCAGATGATGGTTTGAGACAGATTATCTGTGTTGCTGCTTTTGTGACGTTGTGTGAGAGCGAGAAACTGTCTCATTGTAGATAAAAGCTCTGCAGCTTATCCTTGGAGTCTGCATATATTTTGATACATCTCAGAAGCTACGTGCATTCAATAAATTGATTTCTGGTAAATGCATAGCAACACAGTGGATTTAGAAGATAAACCAGATGTCCTTCATTTTTCCAAAGCTTTCAGGCTGCACAAATCTTAAGGACAATTGTTGGACCAGCTTCTAGTACATTTAAGCCATGTTTTGCTTTTGTATTTGACAGATTGTACTTTGTTTATTGGCTTTGTTGTACATTGGAACACAAGTAGCTCTCAAGGCTATTCTGCCCATCCATCCTCATGTGAGGCAGAGCATTCAATGCTGTGTGATCTGAAGCCAAACATAATCACTCCCACCTTTTTTTTTTCTCGTCTGCTGCTGAGCTGCAATAGTGTGGCTCCAAAGCAAATGTTTATTGTCCATTATTGTCCATTATTCAGAAGCAAGTATAGAATATGAAGAAGGGATATTCACACTTTTGTTTTGGAGGAAGTAAACAATTAAGCATGCCTTTGTGTGTACAAACTGATTTCCAATTAGTCTCATTTTCACTCTTCTTCAGCAGTTGTTTGATTTTTGTTATAAAACCACAAATTAAGTGTAGACAGCAGAAAATCATGAAAATTCTCCTGTGTCCCCTCTTTTTGTGTCTCTGCAGCATGTCAAGCCCTTCTCCTCTTCAGACAGCCTAGCGAAGGTCCAGGAGGTAGCAAGCTGGCTTTTGGAAATGAACCAGGATCTGCTGTCGGGGGGCAGCAGCAGCAGGCGGAGTCGGGGGCCGGGGGGTCCGGCAGTGCGAGGTAACGCCTCCTCCACGGCCCGGGCACCCCAGCAGGCAGCAGAGGAGGGCGATGAGGATGAGCACATGAACCGGGTAGTAGAGGAGGACGAGCAGCTGCAGCAAAGGGTAATGCCAACTTAGACTAGACAAATTGCATTCTAGTGATATACAAGAATATGAAATAAACTAAAAGTGTGAAATGTGATAAGGAGCCGGTAACCAAGCACAAAGTTTTATGCAGGTATAACTGCAGCAGATTGAATTTTCCTCTAGATCATTCCTCAGAGGCGTTTCATTGTTTTTGTCTTGTCTGTGTGCAGCCTCAGGCATCGCAGGTTGACGATGAGAGAGAACAACCATGGGCGCCCAGCGAGTCGGGAGCCAGTAACGGCCCCCGGGGAGACGAGGAAGGGGAAGAGGATGCGGAGGGCCCGCCAAATGAAGTGAACGGAGGAGAGAAGGGAGCCCGATGGGTGTGGGGGGCAGAGCAGAGGCGGCTCCAAGGCCAGCCGCTAGGCGAGGAAGACGAGGAGGAGGAAGAAGAGGAGGAGAACAACAACAGCAGCAGCCACCAGGAGGAGGAGGAGGCTGAGGAGAGGACAGAGGGAGGGGAGGAGCAGGGGAGGGAGGAAGAAGAGCGGGAAGAGGGCGAGGAGGAAGAGGAGGAGGATGAGGAGGAGGAGGAGATGGACCAAGACAGTGATGACTTTGAACATTCGGCGGAGAGTGGGAGGGAGGAGGAAGAAGAGGAGGAAGGAGTAGGGGAGGAAGGGCTGCGGTCTCCCTCTCTCAGGAACAATGTGTCTGCCCCCAATAACAACCTGGACTCGGGTTGTACACACCAAAGCTCTTCCAACAAGAAGGTAAGCACAGCTGATCTTTGTTTTCATTGGACTTCATTTCATTTTCTATTGAAGTCCCCACATAAACTGTTAATGTTGAGTTCTGTATATCAGATACAGCAACAGGGATGCTCTTTGTTTTTAAATGTAGTTATTTCAAAGCTCCGAAAACTAAACTCTTTTAACTTAAATAGTGCTGTAGTTTGGGACGGCAGACATCTTAAGATATGGGCAAATAAAAGCTGAAAGTATGCATATATCATTATACTTTAGTGTCCTTTGGGTGAACTGACTTTTTATAATACTCCTGCAGCAAACACAGTGTTTTCAGAGGAAGTTGCCCACAGGCATTTATCACTGCTGTACAACTCCTCACTGTGTTAGTGCAGTCACAGGTTTTTGTGTAAAACAGTAGCTCCATCTTTTGGCATAAATTCGTTACTGCACTGTAGAGTCAAACTGGGCAACAATAATAGGCTGTAATCTTTAGGATTACTGGGGATTAGGATATTGAAACTAATTTATATGATACGGCACATATGGATGGATGACGCATTTAAGGTCAGTCTTTAATAAATGGATGAAAAATGCAGTTCGAGGGCATTATCCTCCCTCAGGTCACTTNGGCAACAATAATAGGCTGTAATCTTTAGGATTACTGGGGATTAGGATATTGAAACTAATTTATGTCATACAGCACATATGGATGGATGACGCATTTAAGGTCAGTCTTTAATAAATGGGTGAAAAATGCAGTTCGAGGGTATTATCCTCCCTCAGGTCACTGCAAATCAAGAATCATCCTGTTATGAAGCCTTTTTACCCTGGTGTGAGTGTTTTTTTTCCAGGATGACAATGCTTCCATTCAAAGGGCAGAAAGGGTCACTTTGTGGTTTGATGATTATAAAAGTAATGTGAATCATATGCTGTGGCTGTCATCATCACCACATTCATCTCAGTCCAACATGATAGCACTCGATAGCTTCATCGCCATCAAAACAGTACATGATTGAACATTATTGGAAGATAATGTCTCATCCTTTGTCATAGACTTCATACACTCCTTGTGGGGTCCAAAAGTCTGAGACCACTTACCCCTTCGGAATTGGTCTTAGACTGTTGAAGCCCACTGTAAATCATGGAAGATAGAAGTTGTTCTGGCAGCTTTTGGTGCTTTAAGTCTTTACTAAGAGACTTCATGTTTGTTTTCCTTAAATTTATCACCAACTAGGGCTGCAATTAACAGTTATTGTTGATTATTTTCCTGCTATATATTGGTTTTATTCAATGAATAATTTTGTTTATACATTGTCGGAAAACAGTAAAATTGGAAAAGCACTTTAAACATCCAACTTAAATCCTTTGCATGTCTTTTTTGTATAACCAATCGAGCGAAAAGATAATCGTTAATGGCACATAAAAGCTTCAAAAAAGCTCTGAATATCCCTAAACAGCAATTTAGCAGTAGTAATGGTTGTTCAATTATCAAAATAGTTGCAATTGTTTGTTAACTAATTAACTAATTGTTGTTAAAATTAGGTAACTGGGCGTGCCGCAGGTGGTTGAATGCCACTTATGCACCCGAACCTGGTTCAAATCCTGGCCAGAGGTATTTTGCTGCTTGTCACAAAACTTCTTTCTCCCATGATTTCCTGTCTCAGTACTATCAAATAAAGGTTTCTATGTCTGAAAAAAAATCTT
>JANJYQ010348223.1:1325-11377 GCA_024605255.1 Rastrelliger kanagurta | reverse complement strand
AGTTTGCACCAATTGTGCTCGGCTTTCCAAAGGTGTCCATCCAGGATACAGTACACAGCAGAGTAACGTTTGCATGCACATGCCTCTCAGGCCACGACTCCTGCCTGGATCCACAGCAGCTTGTCAAGGCTTCCTCCTGCTGGGCCTAAAGACCCATGGGGAACTCCCAAATACAGCCAAGAGGGCCCAGAATTGCCCAGGAGATGACACAGGAGATGGCACAGGAGAGTGCCCAGGAGACAGCGCAGGCAGGCACTTCGATATCCAGATGCACCGGGAAAAAGGCAGGCTGAATCGCGATAAGACGCGGAGGACAATGTGAGAAGCCAGCTTCCATGTCCCATCCACTGCACGATGAGAGGCAGTACACCCGGCTTGCACCTTATTTTCACTGTGTGTGCTTCACTCCTGCTGGGATGGGATGTCTCCACTGGGATGGGGTCTCTGCAGCCAATCCCGAGCACAAACGATGCAACTGCAGTTCATTCCAATCAAAAAGTTCAAGAAAAGCAAGTGCAAAAACAAATGCAGAAAATACACACTGCTCTAAAGGACGGCACCTAACAAAAAAAATCACTAAAAACACTACAGAAAACACTAAACAACAAAAATACACAAAAAAGTGACCAAAAATACACGACAAAAATACACTATATAAAAGATTACAGAGCTGCTACAACAGGCTGCCAGCCCAAAGCAGCGCCATGGCAACAATAGTAGTAGTTATAGTTGTTATATTAATAGTAGTTATTTAACAACTATAACTATCACACTATTTTGGAATCAGTCATGGTCAAGTGTCCAGCTTACATACTGTAAACATGATGCAGAAACATGAAGCCTCCAGTGCTCATATACTGAGAATAGACAGCTAAGTGTGTCCAGCAATTCATCTTGAAATAAAAAATATTTGCACATTCATAGATTCTGGTTCTCTTGTGTAGTCAGAGGATGTAGATGTTTGTTTTTATTAGAAAAACAACATCATTTATTCATCATTATTATTGAAAGCAGAGTATTTCTCCAACCGCGTAGAGGGTCTTTAAAATGGCACAAAATCTTAGGGCATCCTGGCGGTCTAATAGTTAAAGGCACATTACCAAACCAACACATCCCAAGTTCTGTTGCTGGCCAAAGGACCCCACTTGTTTGTCACAGCTCATTTCCTGCTCCACCTGCTGGCTTCTCTGAATTTACTAACTGTGAAATAAATGTAAAATGCCCAAAATTCTAATAAAAAAAGAAAGATGTGACATAATCTTTCTAGTTAGATTTTTGTCAACACTGCTTAAAATAGAATAGTTCGCACTTGTGCTGCAGTTAAATACATGCAATAGAATATCTGCAAACCTGACATGCACTGTTCAGACTTCAAGTAAATGTAGAATGGTACCATTTTGGTATGAGATGCTTATTTATTCACAGATACTGTAAATTTAATATGTGCGTTTATCACCTCAGTCTTTGGCCATGTTAATCCCCAGTAATATGTCAGGAAGGATACAATTCAACAGGGATTTCCCCTGAACCTCCACATGACCACTCCACCACTGCCTGCTAACAAAGCAAACAGTAAGCAACTATTTTCACTCAGCATATAAAAATAATTTGGGCTCACCATGACTACAATATCAGCCTGTCAGTACTCCTGTTAAATTAACACCAATCATTAATTAAGTATTTTGATTCTCATAAGATTTCATTATTCGGTAACTTATTGGCTGAGGCTTTTGACCAGCTGCCTGATGCCGCTCAGAGCTCACTTGGCTTCTACACTTCTGAAGACTTCAGGGGCCAGTCTTGGTCTGGTCTGGTATCTGCATCTGAAATCTTTTCTTGCCTTGCCACCAGAGACCCTCTGCTCTCAAAGGAGGCAAATGTGCTTATGTATTAATGTCCTCTGTCACAGACTGTGACAAGAATCCCTCATTTAGCTTGTTCTGCATGGCAGAATTGTGGTTAAGCAGCACTCTACATCTGAGCTCATGCAGTTGGAGAGGACCCAAGTGATGTCTGGAGGCTTGTGAAATGTGCAATGAGCAGTTAGTTGCCAACTGTATACCAGTCCACTGGGGTTCACAGTTTAGTGAGCTTCACTGATGTGAGTCTCAACACAAACATAGACATGTAGAACACTTAACTATGTGGGTGTGGTTGACAAAAGTGGACATTAAAGAAAGTAAACATTTTCATATCCATTGTTTTCTGCTTTTCATTGTATTTGCATCTTGTGCATCTTTGAATGAGAGTGGCATCCACAAGTCCTTTCTGCTGTCTTCAGACCTTTACAGTGAAAGCATGACCTTTACCATGCCCCTTAATAAAAATTGTCGTTTCACATTAGCCCCAAGTTAAATTTAATCGAGTGATTGGCTGAAACTTGCTGTGTAATTGTGGTCCCTTTTCAAATATTAGCCCTTGCTTAATTTAGTAGAGACTTTGCTGCCTGTTATCCATCTCCTGTACAGCAATATTCACATTGATGTGGTGCTTTTCATCCTGTCTCAAGACAGTTCCATTAGATAGTATTTTGTGCCATCATTATCTTTTAATTAAGTTGGACCTATTATGCTCATTTCCAGCTCTATATTTTTAATGCAGGACTCCGCGAGTAACTTTGCATGATTCACAGTTTAAAAGACTCCTTATACTGGTCCTGTATGCACCTCAGTTCAGACCGTTTCAGCTCCTGTCTCTTTCAGGCATTCCTTCCAATGAGCCCACTCTGTTCTGACTGACCAGTTTACCTGCCGAGGGCAGCTGAATTATTGTCATTTTAAGTTACTGCTGATGAAGACATTCCCTGCTTTATTGCTTCATATTAAAAGCTTTTAAATGACTAAAAAATTACATATTCATCACTGAATTAGCAGAGCTTTGTTAGCAGCACTAAACACCAATCCAAGCAACAAGATCTGGAGATATTGGAACTCTTTCTTCAGAAGATCAGTTGAAAGTAATGCAGGGAGGAATGGTACAAGCAGAAACAGCCACAGTGATGATATTTGATGAAGAGCTGCAAACAACACAGTGTTCTAGCTTGATTCACATGCTCCAGACATGGCTCAGCGCAAATATTCCCAAAACAATGGATGCACTGTGTATAAGGAACATGACCATTTAAAGAAATCCATCGCAACTTGACATCAGTGTATCTCAAAAGTAGAAAAAAATCATAGGAAACCTAGACCTGATCTTTTTTTCATGGGAATTAGATTGACATACATTTACCTAATTATTTGAAACTTTGTCCACAGTTGATATGAACATCTGACAATACATCATTACATATATATGACAGAAAATGAAGAAGTGTATAACAAGTCCCCTTCAATGTTAATTGATTTTATTGTGGATTTTTCCTGTTTTCTGCCCTGTACACCACAGCCATTTGTTACGTCATTATTCCTGTAATTGTCTCAACTTTTTCCTTGAACAACTTCTCACATCTTCAGTAGGAACAAGGACGATATGCAATTGAGGGAAAAGTTGATACTACTACTATTATTATTTCAAAATAATAATAAATGCACATAATTCCGCCAGTCTGTGCAGCAGTGAGAGATAATTGAGTGGAACTCAGTAGTTGGATGATGGAAGCACACATAGTGGATTTATATATATATTTGTTTTATTTCCTTATTTAGTGAACCTTATAAACGGTTGTAATTTTTGATGAACCAAATAGGTTTTAGGGAAAGTGAAAGTTGTATAAATATTTCTGATGTCACTCTAATGTGACTGATGACATTGGACAATTCAAATATTACACCCTGATTAAAATATAATCAGTGATATGATCCAGATTTTTTTATAGCTCTTAATCCTGCCATAGCAATCTAATGACTTTAACTATTAGGTTAATCAGAAAACAAATGGGGATCTAACTTTGTCTTGTTGGTGGCGAGTTACAGTAGTCGAATGAATTCGGAAAAGTACTATAGTTTAAAAAATGTGTCCATACTTGATGCCAATGTATTGATAATGTATTGTGAGTGGATATATTGCAATATTTTACAATATTGATGTTTTTTATATTTTTCCCTACACCCCTAGTGTTTGTGTTGGCATCAGATTTTTTGAGGTTGGTTGGATAAACAGATGAAGCTGATGGCGTGGTGAGACTCTCATTCCGCTTTTATTGTTTCACATCTGGACTGAATCTATTATCTATCTCCCTCTTTGGAAAGAAGTTTTAATTGGAGTACTCAGCTGTGTTTCTGTTCCTGACCCTGTCAGGTTAGCTTATTGCTGAATACAGAAGCCCAGGCTGCTCTGGCCATGCTCTGATTGTTTCACATTCTTCATGTATCACATTAAAGAGAGTTCACCTTTAACAATAGGCAGTGTGAAGCCTAAAACCAGAATGTTAAAGAGCTAAGATTGTGAAGTATTTTTCCTTTTTAAGCAAAGGAAACAGAGAGAAGTCTGAAGAGAGTGTTTTTTTTGTTTTGTTTTAGCTAGGCGTCCAACACTTTTCAGTTTAATCTGTGCTTATCCATCACTGATCCTACCCAGTAAAGGCAGTGTTTACCATTTGCATCCAGATTTTCTTGTTCCAACAACAAAAGGCCAAAACTTTACAGTGTTAATTTCAGTTGTTCTGTGACACATATTCACAATTTGTACATTGAGTGTACAACAAGACTGTGTATTTAAAGGTTACATTTGAAATATATCTAGCTAAAGTTGTGTATCTCATCTCTTTGTAATGCAGATTAATAATAATGTACAGCGAGAAATTAGCTAAAAGCTCTTCTGTTTTTTTTCTCTTTTGTTCATTTTTTTAGATTTGTTTTAAAATGCCTACCTTCATTGTGTCTACTGCTTTAGGTTCATTTTCATCTTGTGTGAAAATCAACTTGACATCATGCTTTTATTTTTGTCAGGGTTGCTGTGTTGTTGTATGGAATTATATTGCAGACCTTGCAAATCTATGAACTGCATTACCATGCAACAATCACAATAACTTTGACAACAATAAACAGAAACATTGTTCCCTGTGATTCATTACCTAACTAGAAAGAATCAAGTCTGTTACAATTGATTTTCACACCATAACAATGAATGGAAACCAGTTAGGGGAAAAACAAAAAGCATGGTGTGAGCTTATGTGATATGAAGCAAAAACATTGATGTGTTTCCGGAACCTCCCTTTTCTTTAAATCTTTTACCTGTTTTTCACTCTTAATATGTTTTAGACATTTAACTATTGCAATATTGAGCGAAAATACAGCAAATAAGCTGGAAGACATTCCATTTCTTGCGCAGTAACTGTAAGAGCCATGGCATAGAAAGCTAGAAGAAATGCCACTACAGACACTTTGACAAGACATTTGGGGAGTAGATCGACAGGTTTTGACTGAAACATTGACACTTTTGGCATAGTTATACTATTGTCTATAATCACTAGACTGCTCTGTTGCTAGCTGCTTATCCACTAACCTCACTCCTACTTCCACAGGAATACGGAGCTCATATGCCAGTCAACACAGCCAGCTAGGTCAAGACTTAAGGTCAACCATGTCCCCAGACCGCCACATTGCACCAATCTACGAGGATCGAACGTTCCAGGGCCCGTTGTACCGTAGCCCCAGCCACACCCAGCAGGGCACCCTCTACAGGAGCCCCTCAGGTTGGTTCCACATTATTTATATGGTAAAAAGCCTCACATACAGACAACAGCAAACCACCTACAAATTACATGTCACCACCGGAACATAATATCTAAGACACACCCACCCCTGTGTTTTCACTTAATTGCCTCTCATCTGTGTGTGTCACCTTATAATGACATCAAAAGCAAAGTTTGTGTTGCAGGTAAGACAATATGTAAATTAGATTTGCACCATGTTTTTTCTGTGACAAAATCAAAGCTTTTACAGAACATATAAAGGAAAATTGAAGATTTTTACGGAAGATGCTAAGGCTATATGTTCTTCATCTTTGTTGTCACTGCACATTGGTCAACAAAAATTAGAAATAAGTTAAAATAAATAAACAGGAATAAATGATGAACAGGGAGGACTTGATCCATAATGTTCTGTCTTCAATGCTCAAGGGTTAAACTAACCCTAACCCTAAAGGGGCAAACATCCAGCCTGGCTCCGTCCAAAGGCAACAAAGTATTGTCTACAAGCACCTCTAAAACTCATTAATGAACATGTTATATCTTGTTTGCTTAATCCCTACAAAAACCCAAGTGCAAAAACAACAAATTTGCAGTTTTACAGGAGGTTGTTTCCCTTTGTCTGTTTCAAAGCCAGGAGCAGTCACTTCCTGGAACCTTATCATAACAGAGAAACTCAAAAAAGTCTTGAGGAATCGTGTTCTGGCTGTAGTATCATGTCTAACAGTCACATAAGTGAATAGTCTTTCCTAAATGTTGAACATTTCCTTTATTTACAACAAATTGGCGTGAGGATGTGAGAAAATGGGAGAATAATAATTATCTAACTTGTTAGGATTTTTGTAATGACCTTGTGTGTAGACTGTTTGATATATTATCACTGCCCCCACTATTGCTAACTAAATATGCACACAAGTGTTGGCAATTTTTAGAGCTGTGTACAGCTGCTTCTTGGACTACAAATTTTTGTTTTTTACATTTAATATGGGGTCTCTTAACTCTGGTGTTTTGTCGTCCTTGGGGAACACAATTTCCTTGTCCATCTGGCACTTAGTGCTATGTATGTTGTGTCTGCCCTGCCTGCTTTTTCTCCCTCTACCTTTCTGCTTTTCTTTCCCTCTGTCATCCTCTCCTTGCATCCTTCCCATCCTCTCTCTACTGCCAGGCAGAGTGGGTGAGACATGAGTTAATAGGCAGGTACTGATATGTCATCCCACCACAAAGGAGTCCATTACCTGTGTGTCACACTGAGACTGAGAAGAAGGATGAAGGGGCCAGGGGACAGCTTGGTTACCGACATCCACAGCCTGCTCTCTCTGCCTCTCCTGATTTTGGCATTCTCTTCTCATCATCACTCCTGCCGTGGATACGTAGCTTAGCTTTCGCTGACAAACGCTCTGCATGCAGCCTTCTCCTTGGCTCACCAGAGATCTGCTTAGGCCGATAAGTCGACTAATAACTGCTATTGATGCTGTGAAGAAGCCCCACAGACAAGCCGCTATAATGTGTTTATGCCGGCTATATTGAGAAGAAGACAAATGGAGCAGAGCTGAAGGGGGTGTTCAATATGGAGTCTTTATAAGAGCGACTGCACTAGAAAAATCCAATTGTATGCCAGAGTTTTCTTTGTAAAGTTGTGAAATGAAATTTCAATGGGCCATATCCCCCCACCAGCTTTCCATGCGTTTTTTCAGTCTCTTTTGGAAGCTTACACATTTTTTTGTGCAAATGGAAGAACGATTGAAATGTTGATTAGTAATATTGATCCTTGCCTGAAAATGTGAGATGGAATCTAAATATTTCTGATAAAGGTACATTATGTTTATAATTTGTCTTCCAATGTCTTTCTGACAGTGATTTCAGGAGATAACCATATGGCAGAGTAGCACTGCTGCCCAACACACAAGTGCACTGATGTGAGAAATTGTGATTTTGGAGCAGCCCCATGAGTTGACGTCTTGGTTTCTGGTAGGAGGGAGTTTGAGCACGCACATGCCCAGTCCTGTTGGAAGGCTGATAGAGATCTGACCAGTGGAGCAGTCACGCTGCCACACATCACGTGGCTCCGGTGAGAAGGAGGGCAAGAGCCAGTCAGCTTGTTTATGCGGTTCTGTGTTTGTGACCCATTGTGTTAAAGAACTGGGTCATAATATCACTTGGAGCAAATGAAGCAAGAAAGATGACTGAAGGGATATGCTGTCAGGCTGAATATTGGACCTTGTCTGGAAGGATGACTCCTCTGCATGCTGTTGTTTGTTATGCTTTTGCTTTTCTAGTGTATCTCTGACTGTTTTTAGAGCTGGTCATGGTTTACCATTGCCTCTCTGTTAGCCTAAGAATACAGTGGCGCAAAGGAGCAAGAAGGCGCTAAGGAAAGCACTTGCAGACCATCAAGCAAGTTGAGTTTTTCTGTCCTCTTTGAGAAACCAGCAAGATCCCTCCAGCTAAACACAATCTTGTAAAAACAAAACAACAAGGAAACAGGCCTTTGAAGAAGACTTCTGTTTTGTAGAACCATGGGATCTGTGTTTTATCCTCATCATTAATTGGTTCCAGATTTGAGAATTTGCTGTGTCTGTCAGAACGGCTGCATGTTTGTATTTTCAGCTTGGTTTTAAGTTATATGCTATTTATGTGCAGATCTCAGAGTTCAGCGGGAAAGGTCTGAACTTAGCTTATCTCTACTAAACTGTTAGATTTGTGAGTTTGCATGTGTGTTATATTTACATTTTCTTTCTAAAAGTGTTGATTTTTGGCCCCCAGGTGTGGGAAGTCTTCAGCGGACGTCCAGCCAGCGCAGCACCATGACCTACCAAAGAAACAACTATGCTCTTAACACAGCAGCCACCTATGCTGATCCTTATCGCTCAGCACAGTATCGGCCCTCTGATCCCAACTACACTCGTCAGGCTGTTGTCATGGATGATGGTGCCACCCGCTCCCCTTCCATAGACAGCATCCAGAAAGATCCCAGGTAAGCACTGGCCATATTTTTAAACTACAGCACTAGATGTAGTCAGTGGTTAGTAACCAGCGTAGTGAAACTACTTGTGCTTACAAGGCATTGCTGTTCTGCTGGGTCAACAGCAGTCTCCTCTTACTATTCAAACAGTGAGCTCCCTGGATAGTAACATGGAGCTCTACTATGCCTGGCCACCCAACAATGGATTCTCACACACACTGAAGTGCTGCGTCTGCTCTTGTTGTACAGACGTGTGTAAGCGTAGAGAGAGGATTGACCTCTGTGGTAAACCCCTGACCTTGCACATTGGGGGCTTTGTTTGCGCCCATGTATGTTTCTGTAGTGAAGCTACTTGAAATGAGTGTGAAAGGGGGAAGCATTACGACTCAAGTCTATTCAGGAAGTGCATGAGGGTAAAATTTCCCCTATGATATTTGTTTAACAGGAAAGTGAAAGTTCATCTCATCTCTGGCTTTATACTCTGGTACAGTCCAGACTACATACAATTTACATTCAGCAAGGCTGCACCTGCAACTCAAACCCAAATAATCTAATTTCTCACCTGGTTTCGGATATGCATACCTGCTATTCTGTTTCACTCCTTTTTATATTTTTTTTACAAATAGGAGAAGAAACTAACCATTAAATATACAGCAGAGCTTTTATTAAGTTTTGTGTGTAAAAAATGGCCTCCAAGTGTATTTCAAAAACAGTCTTGGAGATGCATTCCTCATTTCTGTGAAGAAAATGGAAAAAAAAGTTTTACCTTTCTTTAATGTACTGCATACAGAAATGTGATAAGCCAAGTGTGACCAAAGTGGGTTGTCATATAGAGCCAGATGTGAATGTAATTTCCTGGGCTTATCGGGATGCCCTGAGGTGCTGGAGTATTAATTTTGAGAGAAACTGTGCTTGAGGTTTTAAAAGGGACACAGTTTGTTCTTGTGTCTGTTGTCATGCTGATACTTTTGTGCTCCCTCACTTGTGTTTCTAGGGAATTTGCGTGGCGTGACCCAGAGCTAACAGAGGTGATTCACATGCTGCAGCACCACTTCCCCTCAGTGCAGGCCAATGCAGCCGCCTACCTGCAGCACCTGTGCTTTGGTGATAACAGAGTAAAAGCTGAGGTAGGCATTGTACCACTGCTTCTGTGTGTCTTGGTAAATAACTATACCAATCCATTATAACATGTGATAATTATTGCACATTATGCACAGTTTTTGTGTATTTATCAATAGCCATTGTGTCATGTGTAAAAGGAAAGAGCCGTTTGTTGCAATTTGAATCATATTTGTGTGGCTCCAAGCATTGGTTCTATTATTTATTTGCTTAGTTCTCAAAATGTGTTGAAACAGCTAAAATTGGTCAAACAAGGAAACAGTTACAATCAACAATCAGAGACTCCTTTTACACTGTTGCAGACAAAAGTTAACAATCATGGGAGAAATGTGGTCAAATCTT
>JANJYQ010347889.1:0-10657 GCA_024605255.1 Rastrelliger kanagurta | reverse complement strand
CCCCCCCCCCCCCCCCCCCCACACACACTTGGTTATTGTGGATGACTTTGAAACACTTTGAGTTGTCAGCTCCTGCCCTTGCTATCCTGTGATCTTGATTAGGATGCGCCAACTGCTTGTGATGATATCAGTTTGCATTATCTTCATTATCAGGCCATGTGTCCCTCCTGTTATCAATGATTTGTCTGTTGTGCAAACACACGTAATCCCTTTTGACTGATTGAGTTGTGATTAGTTGTTCAACATTGACAACAGCAGCAGGAATTTCTCATTTCGGACTCTATGGATATGGGCTTCAGTTTCTGTCAAGCCTCCCCAGAGTGAGCAGGGAGCAGGCAGCGTATGGTCCTGTTTTATACATGAGTGCCAAGTTTTAAGAATCAGACTTTACTGTTTTTTTTTTTTTTGAAACACACAAAATCTGTCTCATTTTAATAGCATATTAAGGAAACAATGAAAATCACATGATATTTTGATTATATCACACTGCACTGGTTAACACACTGACTGGGGATCACTGAAAAGGTTCTGTGTGTTTTTTTTGTGGTTTCTTTCATCTTTTATATATCTTTCATTTTTCACATTGTTTTTAAAAACGGTTAATTTACATATTTGTTGAAAACACTAGACACTCTCATGGCACCATAGCAAACAGGTTTTTCTATTGTAAACATGTCGCATGGTGTTGTTCATTTGACGTTTCGGTTTCTGGATAGGCTGTCTGACTTTTTCACTAGCAAGAGAAAAAAAATATTCATTTTATTTATCTATTAATGAGGTTGTTAGGGATTTTAGAGATATGGATATTCCTACCTTTTTTAAAGGCTGGCTGACCAGGCCCTCAGAGTAAATGCTTTGACGTCATTTATTTTCTGTAATGTTTTGGTTTTTTTGACAGCAGAGAGGAGACAGGAAATGAGGCGTGCAAGAGAGAAAGAATGACATTCAGCAAAGGTAGTTGCTGGGGACACTGCATTTACATAGATAGCACATAGTATATACTCCACGATTACACAGGATGTATCTTAGCCACGACGACAACCCAGCATTAGTTAGTTTGTACTCAAATCCAGTAGAAATAATAGAAAAAGAAATAATGCCTCATCTACTGACGGAGATGGAAAAAAGCAGCGTTGCAGGCAGCAAAATTCCAAAGTTGTGGCTCAAACATTCCATTAGAGGACGATGGATTTGCCATCACGTCCTGTTTTGTAGCTGTTATGAAAACAATGAAACTTCCAGCGAGGGGAGGTTTCATGCCTTCAGTCATTCACGCAGGTTAATTTTTGGTTGCCATGAAGTGTGGCGCTGAGGAATGAGCGGCACTGTGACTTGTTGTTCCTGTCTGCCATGAAAAAGCAGCAGCATATTTCTGTCTTTACAACTCGGCCTCCCCCTCAGGATATTTTCAGCAGGTACCTGAAAAAGAAAACCCTGTGACCATGGCGGACCCTATGGTGTCCTGTTTCTCTTATTTTGCTAACAGGACAACAAACTGCCTCTAAGCCTGGACTATTCTGTCACCAAACAAACACACACTTGCAAGACTAGGTACATGTTGAGCGATGTATGTCAGCCTAATATATCTGGTGTATTTCAGTAGTGCTGTTGTACTTGTACATATAGGTTCTACATGTAAAATACACACAGAGATAGAGGCAACGAGGTAGAAACCTTTACAACACTTCTAAACCACAAATCCATATGTGGTCATAGATGATGTTACTTAAGTGGTGCCTTGTTTTCCCTGGCATGCTACAAAGAACTAGTGTTTCACTTGATAAAACCAGTTTGCACACTTTTTCTTTTTCCTGCACTTGTCTGTGATAAAAATAAAATGTAAATGCGAGGCAATGAAAAAGGCAAAAGTAGAAATATCTATAGCAGAATTTTAAATGTTGATATTGTATTACATACGAGGCTTCTCTTTTTGGCTCGCTGTCTCTCTCTCACTCTCTCTCGCTCTCTGTCTCTCTTCCTCTCTCTCTCCTCACAGCATTGCAGACAAACATATTCAAGTTAAACTTTTCCTTCTGCCCATTTCCTCCCAAATATAAATACACACTCTCTTGATTTTTATTTGTTTATAACACATCGTTGAGCGCATATGCACATGTTTAGTTAGCTGAAATCTTTCCCTGGTAAGAAGTTTGATTTTTAAAGATGTTCTATGTTGAATCCTGCTTCATGACATGTCCTTGGCTCTCAGATTCGTGGTACAGAAGGGGCTTTCCTATTATGGTATTTGCTGTTGCAAACAGTAGGGAAACAAGGTAGACGCGTTGTCTGAAGCAGAGACAGTTGCATATCATGCTGTTGGATAAACCTGAGCTGATTGGGTTATAGTTGATAATCACATTGGACTATTATACTCTTCCAGGTGTCCTAATCCTCTTTTTGTCGTTTTAAACGATAATTTTATTATCATTTAAAGGAGTAGCCTGTAGGCAATCTCCTGATATAGTTCATGTGATGTTGTTGAACTAAAAAACAAATGTGATGGATGAGTCAAGCTTTTAAATAGTGTGGCATTATTTTAGGAAAATGTCATGTGTTGCGGCAAATATTTATATTAGCTCATGCCAAGGGAAATGCTTGAACCATGTGGTGTACCTTTGCAGAGAAATAATTCTGAATGTGAATAAAAGAAGTCTATCAATAGATTTCCTGTTAGACAGAACCAGGCATTTACTACAAGTTCTTTTCATGTCAGGCTCATGTTCATATTGTGAGGAAAAGGAAACAGTAAGGCAAGACAAGTTTATTTATATAGTACCCTATCATATGCAGAGGACATTCAAAGTGCTTTACAGGCAAAAGAGAAAAATTAAGATATAAAAGATCATACAAGTTTACACAGACACATTTAAAATTGTATTCGTGAAACAAAAACACCAAGACAGTAAGAAGATTAATGTACTTTTAGTAGTTAAAATATTATCATTCACATCTTAGTTTCTTATTTCTTAGATCTTTTTGGTTGATGAAGTCTGAACATGTGCATAATATCAGTAAGTTCTTGGTGAATAACTTGTGAGTCTGTTGGTAAAGTAGCACTAGAAGCTGGTTATATGTAATGTCAACCAGTCACATGTGTGTTAGTTTCCTACCCTCAGGGTATTCATATTCATATCATATTCATATTTGGTGCCTCATGCATCCTGACTTCCATACTCTCACATGACTTGGACATTAATGCTGGGTGTTCCACACAGTAACAATAATCTCTGCTTTGTGTCTCTACAGGTACTGGGTCGATGCTTTCTCACAGTGATGCAGGTCCATTTCCAGTTTCTATCACAGGCCTTGCAGAAAGTCCAGCCTGTGGCTCAGTCCTGCCTGGCAGAGGCTCTGGCCCAGGCCCAGGAGCGTTGCACCAACGCCCGCTCCCAAAGCGCTGACCTTGGGCCCCTCACAGAGTTGGAGGATGCCTCCCGCTCATGGAAAGGTGCAGCTGAGGTATGCAGCGCCCCTGGACTCTTCCTAGTTTGGGCTTTAGAAATATGGGGTTTGTCTGTGTGAGGTGAAAAGCTGACTTGTTAGACATTCCTGAGAAATGCCTGCCGTTTATGATTTCCAGCCTCAATTTCCTATTTCCTCTTTTTTGGGCTACAGATTGTCTGTACCCCTCAAAACTCTCAACCATGTAAGGGAGACTGTTTTGTAAGAGGACCTGACTAATCCCCAGGCTAATCAGTCCCTCTTGCCCATTTTAAGCTGTGTTGTATACAGTGAAGCACAGAGAAGAATAGTGGGTTGATTGATCTGCTAAGCCCTGTCATGCAGAATGTGAGCCCTGGAGCAGACCAGGCCTGGATAGATCCCGGTAGAATGTGCTGGGGGGGGGGGGACGACAGGGGAGGTGGCCAGGACTCTGTTTCAGAAGACACACACACACACATACACACACACTTTTAACATCTGTTTTGTCAAAACGTTTTTTTCCCTGACATTTCTGGATTATTAAAAAAAAAAAAAGAACCTCAGACCTTTTTAAAGACTTATTGTATATGTTGACTTGTGTGCTATACACGCTGACAAATGTTGAGATGCTAGTACAAGTGTTTCTTTCTGTGTATGAGGTTGTGCAGTAATAGTGTAGCTGTTCCTGCAGCCACTCTGACCCAGTATTCTGTTGTGTGCTGCTGTGCCTTCAGGCCACGGCGAGACTGAGAGAGAGGGGCCGGGACGGCTGCCTGGCAGGCATCCAGGTTCAGCAGCTCTTCTGCTCCAACAACACCACCATCCCAGAGCACCAGCTAAAGGAGCTCAACATGAAGATTGACAATGCTTTACAGGTGCTGTATCAGCCCAAAGACAAGGGCAGGGAACTACAGAAACTGTTACTCAGATGGTCTGTGGATTAAAAAAAAAGATATCTTTAACAATTTTTTTTTTTTTGTTTTAATTTGTTTTTTCTTGTAAGTACCTGCAGGGAAAGGTGTAGTCACTGTAACTGAATAAAAGGGTGGAGTTGAATATAGTCATGAATGCATTTGCTGTGTCAGGGGAGTTCATAAATCAAAACCTATTGTTTTGGTGCTGAAAAGGAATGTAAGTAATGCTGGTCTGATAGATATTAATGTTTTTTCTTATATCTTTAGGCCTATAAAGCAGCACTAGAGAGCCTGGGCCATAGTGAATACGCACTGAAGGCCGGCTTTCATCTTAACCCCAAATCTGTGGAGGCAGCCTTACAGGTGGGTTACCTCTCACACACGGATTAGGTGTTCTCTGAAAATCTTGAGGATCAAAATTTTGAAATCCTGCTGATGAAATGTGTGTTTTTTTGTGTGTGAGCAGGGCTGTTGCAGTGAGGCGGAGGCACAGCAGGCGGGCAGGATGCAGACCACATCCCAGCCCATCCAATGCGAGCTCCCTACCATCCCTGTGCAGATTGGCTCTCACTTCCTTAAAGGGGTGTCTTTCAATGAGTCCGCGGCTGACAACCTCAAGCTGAAGACAGTATGACCTCTGACCCGAATGGCCAGATTTATGCTTCTTCTATTGGTCAACATGCTAAATTTAAAGAAAGAGTTAAAATTGCTCTTTGTGTCTTAAAAATGGATTCAAGTTTCACTCATCCATCCCTCACAATTTGTATTTTTGTCTTCTCTATCTATTCTTGGACGCATCTTCTGTAACACAATTCATTATATATTGATAACAAATGCTGATCTGTAGTTTAAAGACATTTTTTCTAAATTTGGTTGGATGTTTTGATGAAACTGAGTGTATGTCTACTGGTGAAAGCTCATGTAGCATTTCTAATAGCATCTATAGTCTAATATCAGTAAACTGTAATAGCTTCTTTAGTGATGGCATATCATGTTTTGTCTCTCAGCACACGATGCTGCAGCTCATTAAGGAGGCGCTGGGCCAGAACGGAGTGACCCCTAGAGACGACTCTCCTGTCACAGAGGTCCTTAACCAAGTCTGCCCATCCAGTTGGAGAGGAGCCTGCAAGACAGCTGTTCAGCTGCTGTTTGCTCAGGCTGGTCTGGTGAGTAGAGAATGATAAGAGTTACTACAGTATGAATGCATCCTTGAGAAACATTATTTTTTTTATAATTTTTTTATCTAAAAAAAATGCAACACATCTATCCCGGTGAAGTGTGAATGGATGCTCATATACGTAAATTAAATTTTTTATCCAGAACAACTTATAAGTGTGCATAGCAGCAACACAAACCACAACTTGTACTGTTTTCATCCTCATGTCAAACAGCCAATAGCACGGTTTGCAAAGGTACTATGACAATTTTGGCAGTATTAAAAAGTATTTGGATAGCATCATTTTTAATTTAATGTGACATTTCTAACTATTCTTGAAAAAATGTAACCAGAAACACTGTTTGTTTAGATTAGTCAGATATCAGATATTTGTCAAGTTTCACTGTGTTTTGGTTGCAGTGTCCTTTGTACAAGATGTACAAAATTAAACAGTTGTGTAAAAGATTTCTATTTAACCCTGGTACTATCTGTTACCATAGTGTAGTTGATACTGGAGTGGTGGAGAGGAGGCAACATGTTGACATGAACAGGCCTGTTCAACTTAACTGACACTTCTGCTTAGTTACTGAATCCTGACGTTTCTGTGCGCCTGCGAGTTTGGCAGCTCGCATACCATTGTTTGTCATATTTGTAATGGAGATGAGGAGATCTGTCTGCTCGCTTTGAGGCAGCCGAGAGGTGTAAACAAACACTGGAGAGACACAAAAGGGAAGAAACATTCCTGCCACATCTGGGTGAAGGATGGGCTCGTCTGGGCGGGTCTGCAAACAGAATCCCCCCCTTGCTCCCTCCTCCTCCTGCTGCCGAAAAGGAGTCATAAGGAGGAGGGTCAGTGGCAGGACTCTCCTCAGAGTAACACCAGTATGTTTATTCTCTGCTGTTTATTTCCTCTGTGTGGTCTGCCCTGTTTTGTGTGTCAAGCTGAGGGGAGTGTTCCCGTCCAGCCCTGCCAGCCCCGTGCTAACTGTAAAACAATCCCTGGATGATGAATGAGTGCTTTGCATTAGCTTCTTATCTGAGCCTATCACCACTCAACCCAAAATAGTTCACACCACAATGTGCAGGAACACACACTCAGAGACACAACATCTTCATTACACTTTTTAAACACTTCCTTATACATACTTAAATGCTAACTGTTATGCACCAGCCATTCCTCCCTCTTCACTCTCTCTCAGACTCATAACATTCACACGAAGAATCACTGTTTTGTTTCCTGGAAGCATTACTCACCAGCAACTCCACTTTTTTCTTCTAGTCATGACTTTGAGAAACCAGTGAAGAACTTGACTATTCTGCTGCTGTTCTTTCTTGTTCCTGCCCTCGGTGACCTTATCGCGTGTGTTTCGACATTGCTAAAAAACTCTCCACTTCTATGTGTTGCTCACTCGCAAGAGCAGCATGGGGTTTCCGAGGATACACCTGCTCTTTTAATAACAATGGAGTAACTTCCTGCAATACAGGAAGTCGACTCCTCCCACCTTCCCTCCCTCTTTGTGACCCAGCTGTGAGGGTCTCTAGGAGCCAAGGCCACTTTCAAAGAACTTGCAAATTTATTTGACAAGCAGCAGGCAGGAAGGCGAGCATGCTTGTTGCCACTGGCCGATTGAATGCGTTCGGCTTTCTTTCTTTCCTTATTTCCTGACTTCTCTTTGTGGTTTAAATTGTTTTCCATGTTACCATGGCAGGTAAAAGTACAAAAAAGTGTATAAAACCAGTCTCTCTTGTTAAAGACTTAAAGGTTTGTTGTGTTGTTTTTCACAATGCTGCAAGATGTGGTTTTTAAAAAAAAAAAAAAAGTCACGGTACAGCACCGTACCACATGTCTTATACACATAGACATTAAGATGATAAATGGCTGTTATATAAAAAAGAGATGCTGATGTAGGTGTGTATGTGTGTCCCAACAGGTGGTTGTTGATACAGCTCAGATTGAGAACAAGGAGGCCTACGCTCCTCAGATCACTCTGGAGGGATCGAAGGTGGTGGTTCAGGTTCCCTCCACATGGTAGGTACAGCAAAAACTTGGAACATTATCATAGGTCACATTTTGCTGCTAAATACACACTCAACATGTCTCTTAATTCCTTAAGAGACATGTTGAAAATATGGATTATTAAACTTTACATGACACATTTACATACACTAATATTTGCTCATGTGGTTTTATGTACACAGCAAATGTTCTAACTTGCAAAGTGACCAGGCAAGTTACATATGTTAATCTAATGTACACAGTCAGACATGGGAGGTGAGTGTGAATAGCTACTGGAGCCATTACTTGGAATACAGGGCACATCTTGATTGTGATGAAGATAGTGTTACTAGGAATTTTTCTAAGTAATTGTGATGGTGAAATTTGAGAGACAGGGTCTCAAGCACCTGTTGAAGTAAACAAGCTAAAAGATACAGGACCAGTGTCACTGACCTTTACTGAAGTTACAGAGGTGAAGATAAATGGTGACAGATACGGCAAAAATAGTTGGCAAGCTAGACTTCCTGTCTGTAGAAGAATTAAGCAATGTGCTGAAGCTCAAGCCACGGTAATGGCACTATGCATTCAGTGTGTGAGCATGCATCCGGTTCCGTTTGTATGAATAAAAGCCAAGTTAAACCCTGTGTATCATATTGGCTCATCTTTAATCTTGGAGAGATCAAAGCACTTTCCTAATATCAGTGTTATTTGAGGTAATGGAAAGCATTTCCCTTCATACACCTCTTTTCTACTTGTAATTTATATTTGTACAGTTGTGTGTGAAGTATGAATTGGCATTGAGAAAAAGGAGCAGTTAAATGTAGACAGTCTGTGAGCTGAAAAAGTGTCCTGTCAGCTTTTTTTTTCCTTATTCATGACTATCACATGTCAGGTTATCATCTATTCAGCAGATGCACCTGGGCTTTTGTGGGTTAGATGTTGTGTTGGATTCGTACTTCATGTCTTGTCCTGTTGTACATGTTTGTGTGTGTGCGTACATGCTCAGGTGTCTGAAGGAGAACCCAGCCACCATGTCCTTGCTCCAGCGCAGCCTGGATCCAGAGAAGACACTCGGTCTGGTAGATGTGCTCTACACAGCAGTGTTCGACATCAACAGGTGGAAGGAAAGGAAGTAAGTGGATCTTAAATAATTATGAATCATCTTAAGAAGTGGCGATATGAGCCTGTACCTGTTTAACTGTCATCAAGTGAATTCATATGCATTGCATTAAGTAGCTTTAATACTCAAAAATCAAATAACTGTCGTTCTCCTCCACTTAATAGAGAGCAAGCCTTGCCAACCATCCAGATACAGCTGCAGAGGGAAACCACAGAGTATGGTGGCCAGGCAGACCTGACACCAGGCACCAGCTCCAAGACCTCGAGTGGATTGCCCAAAACGATATCCAAACTGACTTCCAAGTTTACCAAGAAGGTCTCATCCAGCTCTAACAGTGGGGGCAGTTACTCCATCCCCAGCACCCCATCTCGCAGCATGCTATCAACCAGTAGCTCTGAGGACAAGGCCAAGAGCTTGGGCCACAATGATGGGAGGCTACACAGCATCCTGCAGATGGGCAGCCTGGCCTGCACCCCCGACTCTGCCCAGCAGAACCAGCTGGCCAATGGTTTAGTGTCTGATGACCAGGGGATGAACCTTCCCACTGACCAAGAGATGCAGGATGTCATCGACTTTCTCTCAGGATTCAACATGGGTAAGTCCCAGCAGGCTTCTCCATTGGTCAAGAGGAGGAACTCTGTGGCTTCTGCAAACCCTGCGGAGCTGAAGCCCCCCAGTGGACCTCCGCCAACCTCCCAGGCTATCTCTCACAGTGCCCTACAGCCCCCAACTCAGACCCTGTCCCAGCCTCAGCCTCCACCATCGGTGCAAAAGCAGCAGCCTCAGCCACAACCACAGCCACCTCCTCAACCGCAGCAGCAACAGCAGCAGCAGCCCCCTCCGCCACCTCAGCAGCCCTCCCCACAGGCCCTGCAGTACTACCAGCATCTCCTGCAGCCCATCAGTCAGCAGCAGCCACCGCCTCCTCAGCTCCCTCCTCAGCAGACCCCGCCCCAGGTCCTGCCACAGCAGCGAGTGGCGAGCAAGTGGCTCGGGACCTCCGGGCAACAGCCCCCACCTCAAGGCCCCCCAGCAGGCCTGTCAGCCCTGGGTCCCATTGGGCAGTGGGGCTCTCCAGGACTGCCAGATCTGAGCTCAGACTTGTACAGTCTGGGCCTGGTCAGCACCTACATGGACAGTGTCATGTCAGAGATGCTGGGTCAGAAACCGCAGGGGCCCCGAAACAACACCTGGCCCAACAGGGACCAGAGTGAGGGAGTGTTTGGAGTCCTGGGAGACACGCTGCCCTTCGATCCAGCAGGTAATGATCATAAACATTAAACTATATCATTCAAGCCAAAACAAAAAATGACAGTTATGTAGATGTTTTGGACATATTGGAGATTACTGGTGAGCTGGAGTCAAAGTAAAGTTGCTGCACTGTAGCTCTGAAAATTCAATGTTTACATTTTGTTTTCTACACTTTCCTTACAGGCAGACATTGACTTTCCTTAACAGTCTTATTGAAGCTTCAACTTATTATCATGTGAACTTCCAGCAACCTCTAAGAAGGCAGATTCAAAGAAATCGGAGCTAACTAACATCTTATCCCAAAGTTGATATTTAGAATTAAAAAAAAAGCTAATTTTCTTTGTCAGTCCCCATCTACCATAATGGAACGCTTACTCTTTTATAATAGATACAAAAGTTCCAAGCACCATTTTTATACAGACTGAGCTTCTTTCTTTGGTTGTATATAAAAGTGTTTGGAGCATTACATCAGCAATGAGGGAGGGGGCTTTGCTGACACCATTGTTTAGTTATTTTTAAAAAAAACCCCAAAAAAACCCTTTGTTTACAATGTTTTTATGACTTACCACTGCTGTTATTAGTTGAAGGCTGACTATATAAGTGTCATACACATGCAACAACAGCATCATGAGTGAGGTAGTAAATGAGTCCCTGCTTGTGTTTTTCTTTAGCTAAAGCAGTGAAGTGGTGGTAAGAGTCCCTGTTCAAACCTAACAAAGACAAATGCAAATTTGTACTTATGGTGCGTTCGATTATCCATCCGACTCGGACGTCCGAGGACGTTGCCTAGCGACACG
>JANJYQ010347289.1:0-11353 GCA_024605255.1 Rastrelliger kanagurta | reverse complement strand
TGCTGCTTTCATTTTCCTTCCCCATCCCCTCTGGACATGTTTTGCTGTGATTGCTTATAGCCTGCTGGAGCTGCAGGAACCAGGCACTGTGATTTCAGGGAAATACGCACACGATGACAACATTTCTCACATAAGAAGTAGATATATGGAGTAGCCAGAAATGTAAACTTATGTTATGAGTCTCTCTGCTGCTTCTTTCCTTTTTACTCTTATTTATTTACTTCACTGGTAATATACTAGTTGTTAATGGGCCTATCATAATGATTAGTTATCACATCAGTTTCATCAGGATGCTAGTTAGAAGTAAACTGCTGTTGTGTAAACAACCACGGGCGTGTAATAACACACTAAAATTCATTCCTGACTTTCTTGTGATACATCATTCCACACCATAAACACTGAAAACTTGTAATCCCACTGGACCATGACTGCCTCATTTAAATGTTAATATAATTCCCATCATTCATAATTTGATGTGCTCCCTGGCATTTCCGTTCATCTCAGCAATGCTATCTTATGTGACAAGCCAATTTACTGCTGGAGTTGACCAAATTGCTTTAGCATTGTAATGCTAACACCATAATAAATCCTTGACATACAGTCCCTCCTCAGGTAATAAAAAATAATAGAAAGTTATGCACGTTCACCATGAAATCCATTTTCATTGATTTCCCCGGTGTTACACACACCACCAAGATTGTGCCTTTAAGTCGGATCCGATGCAGCTGGAGAAACATTACAACTGAGGAATGTGACAGAGATTGCCCTTTTTGCCCTCTCGTTGTCAGAGGTGGCATTAGTGGGGCTGAAGGCAGTGTGAGAGATGACACAAGCAGTGCAAGGAAGATGAAATCAGACAGATTATAGCTCTGAAGAGAGAGAGGAAAGAAAGCGAGGCCAGGCTTAATGCTGGTAGTTGTCATTTTGTGTGACCTTTCTGGGAATTACCACTGTGCATGACCCAGAGCGTGTCTGCTTGTATCTGAGACAGTCTGAGGCTTCTGCTGCCATCATCCCCATCATCCTCCCTCTCCAGCTTCACCCATCTTCAATCTGGCAGACATTATGGTCCAAACTCAGCCTCCTGATGCCTCGCTACCTTTCAATTGACCCAATCATGGCCAATAACTCTGATAATCCCTCTGTTCTCATTAGCTCCCTCGCACAACTTAAACTGAAATTTGAATTCTACGGGCTCCTCCTGTGTCTGTGAGGTAGCTTAACCTTTGATAATATGTCGGCTCGTCTTAGCAGAGAAAACCTGGGATTAGTCGACTCATGGAAGCTATTGTGAGAGAAAAGCAGCATCAAAAGTTGATCATTGTTTAGGGTGAGGAATATGAATGTGGATTCACTGAGATACAGGCAGTCGAAGCTTGAAATCCTGTGATTAACTATGTAATCCTATGTTAATTGTGGAATTGCATATGTTTAAATGGTGATCATTCACTAGGATGTACTGTTATTTTAAACCGAGCATATCAAATGTGTTTTACAGGATGATTCTAGGGTTATTCTTTACATCCTATAAAAAGACAAAAGACTGTCGCTTATTTTTTTTTCCAACTTCCATTTTTGTGGCACAAGCACATTTGTTCCCACTAAAGACCATCATCTAATTGACAGGTCTCAAATATATATAGTATAAATTATTAAATAAGAAGGCTCAGTAATCTCTTAAAGCCCCTGGGCACAGTAGGAGTAAATAGTGCATTTATTAGGGACTATTTTCAGCTGCGGATTAATACACATTAGTGCTCTAAGCAAGGCAGGTTTGTTTGTATGCTATTCCTATTTGTTTTCATATGCAAGAGCAATTCAAGGTGCCTTACATTAAAAAATAAAAAAGAGAAATTAATAAGGCCAAAGAAAAGAACAGAAAGCATTTAAATGGAATTGAATATGTGGTAGAAAAATTGATTTTTACAGCGGCATGAAGGTGTGAGACTGCTTTAAAATAAGCTGTGTGTTCATGGTAATGACCCAGTGGGACAATATGGCTCATTGTCACATTTTTAATAGTTTTTGGACAACAATGGAGCTCTATAGCACAAAGGAATTATTTTTATCATGCTCTGGCAAGGCTTCACATAATCAGAGTTGGTTTTGGTCTTCATATGAGTTTTGTTGACAATAAGAAAAATACAGACGGGGGGACAAATAAAGGAAAAACGCGGATAAAAGAGTGGAGAAACATATCAAATGCAGTTGGTTTTGCGCACCAGGCATCACTGAATGTTTTGGCGACTCTAAAAATGATGAGGAATAAAATGTACAGGCTTTTATAGTCACTACATCTCAACCCAGTTGAACATCTACAGAAGAGTTTGGACCAACATGTTAAGACAGTGCTCTCCACCATCATCTCAACAAGACCAAATGATACACCGTAAACTTTCATTTTCAAATCTGTTTAGTGAAGTCTCTGATTCTACTGTATCTGATGCTATATGTTCTGTTATGTCTAGCTATGTCTGTTTTATCTGCTGTACTCAAGTCTCTCTGTACATGACATCTTGATCTCAATCAGATAATATGACTAAATAAAGGTTGTAGCTTTAAATGAAGCAATATCTTGAGAGAGAAAGATGTTCATCCCTCATCACACTTGGCAAGGAGCGCTGGCACATTTGTGGGGACTCAAAGCGGTTTGACTCCATACCAAGACACCTCAAGTTGTTTTTTCCTTTAATTTGTCACCCATCCGCCTTATCGCCTTATCCTTAACAATAAAGAAGTTGCAGTTGTATCATTTTAAAGTATGTTTTGGATCTCAACACCCACAACAACAGTAGCTGAGTAATGACTATTTAGAAGCAATTGGGGAATCATGGTGGGGTGAGGAATAGGAGTGGGGGGGGTTTGTTTAATAAGATGCCCTATTGAGCGGGACTGCGGAGAAATCAGTTTGAGCTGCAGCCAACGTGTTCACAGGAAGCCATCATCACAAGCAGAAAAAAATTAAAATCACTCAGCCTGCAAGGAACAAAGTGCAAATACTTCAAGGTCCTAATTAAAATAAATTAACCCAAAAGTGAGACAGAGAGGGAAAAAGACAGAGAAAGAGACAAAGAGAGAACACTGTTACAAAGTTAAATTGTCACTTTAGTTGAAATAATGTCTGTAGGCTTCCATCAATCTCCTCCCACAAAAAAATCTTTGAAGTCCATTTTTCTTTCCCTCAACTTGTTTTTCCCTGAAGAGGTTTTCTCATAAATTCATGACAGCCTTGTGTCTATGTTTTCCCCTCCCTTCACATCCCTGTCTGTATTTGATGTTCCTCACAATTCAGCCTTTAGACACTGTATTTTGAGAGACAGATGAGAGGAAATGAATCATTCATCAGACAAGGCCCGGGCTTCAAATTCCAACTGACCTGCTGATCTAGCAGGCGTGATTCTGGTCCGGCTGATCAGATGGTAGATCTTTGCTAAGGGCGTCTGCTGGGCTACGCTTATTAGGGCTTTCAGTAGCACATGGTGTGCGGGTCATCATCTCTCCCCGTTGTGACTGCGTGACAGCAAACACAAGCTGGACTCACCTCTGAAAATGTGCACATTTCACCACGTAATTCAGGCGTCAAAGCAGATAAGGAATTGCAGGGATGATAGTGTAATATGAGGGCTGGACAAGCCTGTCAGAGCGGTGATTATTTTTCCACCAAGAGGAAATATGGATTTGGCCCCAGGTGTGTGTTTTCTTGTTTCTGCAGACATTCTGTGGGTAAATGTGTCACATCAGAACTTCGCGGAGGCAGATATATATACTCATCGAAACTTTTGTGATTGCTTTGGCCTGGCAATTTTGAAACACATCACAGAGGAATATGCCTGAGTGCAGCTGTCATTGGTGCTGAAATTGATGTGCTAAGACATGTGTTTGTGTTTGCCTCTCCTATCTATAGGTTTGACACTAACAGACATTACATTACATCAAATAAAAATAATTATACTGAGGTGACTTTAATAAAAGTCTGATCAACACCGTGTCCATCACAGGTGTTTTTATCTTGACATACGTTCATGGCAAAGTGCTTGATAGAGATTAAAGGATGAAAAAAACATCTGCAGTTATGTTTTTGATGTATTTCACAAAATCATTTTTCATTTGAGCTCTATTGACGCACAGAGACAAGTTTGTATGCATGGTGGATCTACACATGATAGATTTTCTTTATTCCTTTTTCTCTTTAGAGTTTCTTTAATTCATGTTACACCTGCAGCACACAGGAGGAAATTCATGATTTGCAGGACGGGTTTTTATTTGAGTGCATTTTCTCATAACATGAGGATTCTTCTATGCTAATTAAAATGTCATTTTGATGCCTCTCTCACATCAGAGCCTTTTATTGTTATTGTGATTAAGCAAGTGAGGGAAAAACATGTTTATAAGATTTCATTTCATCTGAACTTTTTAAGTCAGATCTCATTTTAAATTATTAAGTTTATAGTTACTGGGAGGCTTTATTTTAGATAATAATGCCAACATGGTTCCTCAAATCCTTTTCAAGATCAGCAATGGATGCTGAAGCACACTCTCTTCCTCTACCTTGCTTCCTTTTATTTGCTCAAACACTGTGCAATGATTTCCTGTGCCAAGGTAGAGCCACCGCACATTAAACTCTATTCTGAGCACAGGCTTCATCCTCTCGGTGTATTGTGAAAGAATCCAATAATAAGGCTGAAAGTGAGAGAAACCCTGCAGTGATCTAATCAGCGCCACACATTGTACCGAGCCAGTGTCCAATGTAGGCCTGAGATGGGCTCATCAGCAGCTATTTTCAGAAGCCAATTTGAGGATTATTATCAGTGAGGGTCTGTTGTATATTTCTTATGCTGCAAATTAAATTGAAATCTTCTTTGACATTTGTGCTGAGGTTTCAATAGGCGACCCCTGGAACATCTGCAGAGGAGCAATTCTGAAATCTCGCTGAGCTGGTGGTTGAATGGCAGTTATAGACATTTTCTTCACTTCTTCATTTTTCTCTTTCAACCTCACGACAGCGCAACTCTCGCTCCTTTTCTGACCACACCGACCATCTCCATCTTACAACGAAAGAACCCAATTTCATATTTCACCACATTAATCTGCAGCCCGAGGGAAGGATGCTATGTATTTTTGCTGAATATTTACACATCCAGTATCGTCCTCTGACAAGAAAACGCCAATTTACGTGGCACACAAAAAATTGCTTTCATCCAATAAAGCAAATGCAAATGAATTCCACTAAAGAAGGTCAAACATATTCAAGATTTTCCAAGCTCTTTAATGAAAAGGAGCTGATGTTGGTCTAAATATGGAAGAGCACACTACCCTGAGTGCTGGTTTGCAATAAATTTCTAAATAGCCTTTGACTTTCCTACTAGATAACAAAATATGAGATCTTGTAACTTTACTATAAATTAATAAAACTCTAATTCATTTTCTTCAGAGAGACATTTTTCAAAAATGCATTCACAGGGCTCAAATGTGTGCAGTGGGCAGGCTACCAGAGCGATTTGGCTTGAAAAGTGCATCCTGCTCTACAGGATATGGGGGAAATGCTGAGTTGGCTAATCAACTTCTGTCCACCTGTTCGCAGAAGGAATGACCTCCAGGAACAGGTAGACATCGCAGCAGGGAAAGTTCCCACTCAAGCCAAAGCATGCAGGTAATGCACAGTCAAGCCATGAAGCCACAAAGGCAACATAAAAAAGAGGAGTAGACTAAAATCAGAATGAAATTTAAGGTAGAAAAAAAAACTGATTTATCAAAAATACCATGAAATGTTGGAGGTAAAATGTGCATGATCTATGTATATGACAGACATCCTCAAGGAAATTAGATTTGGCTGAAATGAGACATTTTCACAAAATGTGCATTAAACATTGTTAACCTTTCAGTCCCTATGAGATGCTAGCATCCTGCCTTTGGTTTAAAGAACAGTCTGACAACACAACATTAAAATAGTTCTTTCTTGCTTTAATCATTCCTCCTTTTTATAATGTAAGTGATGGGGGACAAGACATCCACAGCCCTTATTCTGAACTGGATTTGAAAGTTCATCTATCGTCCAAATGAATCGAATTAAGTAGATTTCTGTCGAACTTAGTGTCTCTTATGTGCCAAAGACTCTTATTGTTACTCTACTTCCACCACAGCTCTGCAGGGAAACACAAAGAGGGAATTTGATGCTAAAAAGATAAATGTAAATATGGCAGATATCCATCAGACTGATGATGATAAACTTCAGATAAACTTTAAATATATTTTTACACTGTGTAATTTTGGCCTCCATCAGTTACGCTGAAAGCTTATTTGAAGGGTATTTTTAAATACAGTAGTCAGTAGGCTATGAACAAGAAGATTGATTACAGTGAGGAAAAAAACTGTTACAGTATGGGCACCTAATTTGTGAAGGTTGCACATGAAGTGATGTTTCTTTCTAACCTATTAGTTGATTATGGTCCTTGTGAGCAAAGTGAGCTATCACGCTTGTTAGTAGCCTCTTCTTATGTTGTTATGGAGATTCAAAAAACATGGCATCAGTGTTTGGTTGTGTCCCATTTTCCTTTAATGAGCAAAGAAGCTGTTAAAAGTTCACTTCAAAGTAAACTTTTTACATTTCAGGTGTTGGCCTGAGACTATTGTGAAGTCAGGATGGTTAGTGACATGTTTTCACTTGAGTAAAATGAATTTAAAGAGTTACTTTGAATATATTTTTTTATTGCACTTCATTAATTTACCAGTGAATACCTGCATTATTTATTGTGTCTAATGCATGAATGTTTTGAGGCCACAGTTGCTGCACAGATTTTAATGATTTGTTCAGCACCCTCAGAATTTTAATAAAATGTAGCTCCATTTTGTAGCAGAATTTCTCAAGCCAGTTTCTACATGTTTTGTAAAGGAGTCATAAGATGAATTTGAGGGGCTGCTTTCCTCTAACCTTTACCATTTTCTACTGAATTACTGAATAATTTATATTGAGAGATAAAAATGATAAAAAATTACAAGAAGTGATAACTGGTAGTAATCAGACACTGCTTGGCCAGAAGGGTCACAAGATAAATAATTTGAGAACCAGCGAGGGATAAAGTATGCTTCATGTCAGGCTTGAGACCTTTGTTGCTTTGTTGAATGTCATTTCCCATCTCATTCTCTTCTCATTTCCTGTCCACTCTCCATTGCGTTTCTAATAAAGGTATACTATACAAAATCTAATTCATTTTCAAATAAGCCTGCTTATTCTGAAAAAGAAAACATGAAATATTTCTATACTTGAAGCTGATGACAGAGTAAGATAAATAGAATAGGGATTTTAAAAAAAGGGGTAAAGGGTTAATATGAATAAAGGATAAAAAAACATTAAAACCAGCATCTCAAAGTGACTCTGAGTGTGGCTGGAATCGTTTAATTCCACATCATGCTCTTAAAGGTTTAGACTAGATTAATATGAACTTCAACATAATTACAAAGATATTCTGGTCCTCCACTTCTGCCTCGTTTTCTCAATATTTACAGTATTGATTTGTAGCTTTATAAACAGTGGAATAAATGAGAAGCCACAAAATGTCAGCAAATGTCAGCTGATGAAAATGCATGACTGATGGGCGGACTGTGTGTTTTCACATTGCATTCACACACAATTTGCTCTCAACTGTCTGCCTCCTTCCTTTCCTGCGACAAGATGCAGCACCCTGCAAAATACCCTCGGAGCCAAAGAGGGTAATAAAGCAATAATAAACACTGTGCCCACACAAACAGATCAGCGAACTTCATTTGCACACTGTTATGTCTGAGGAGAGGGTCAATTTACCTTCAATTCAATCAACGGTGGAGGTGGATTATTTATAAAATTCAGAAAGCCCTTTCTCCTGTTTCTCATCTGTCAAGAAGTTGTGAGAGAGGTCTCTGTCATTAGTCTGAATTTGCAGCTTAATTAAATTTACGACTTGTGGGCTGAATATGAATCTGACACAAAGCCATAAATGCATGATACCTGAACGCAGTCTGGAGTGAAGCTTGACATTTGCTTCCTTACAAAGGCTCTTAAAATATTAGTATTTCCATTTCTTTTTACTTCCAGTCATGACACTTGGTAAGCTTGTAGTTAGTTCCCTGACAAATGTTTCAACATGGAAAATGTACGCAACGGTACACAAAGTTAAATGATTTCCATTTTAAGTAGTAATACAGATTAAATTAGAAACCCTTATGAACAATAATTGTACCTACTGATGGACAAAACGTCATAGCCTATTGCATGATATGATTTGTGTTGTATAATGATAGAAGACTTACTCATTACATCAATCTATATTAACAGAAGATGTATCCTAGTGACAGACTTTTGAAGTTTTTATCTAACGTCACCATGATGTTTATATTTGTGCTGTTTGGAGAGAAAACTTATACTATTAGATACATTGCCATGAACTTAAAAAGAGTTCATGTATCTCTCAGGATGAATTATAATAACTTCCCCTGATCTCTCCACTAGCGCTACCTGTTACTGCGCTACAGCCCTAAAACCTCCAAAATACCATTGCCTTCAGCCAAATATTAGTATACTAACACTAAGATGAGAGCATGTTAGCATTTAGCTCAAGGCACTGCTGTGTCAAATGGTAGCCTCACTGAACAACTTACACTTACTGTATGTAGAATCCACTTTAATATTAGTGTGCATTATGATTGTAGCTGTCAATACACTGGGAGGGCAGGTAGCTGTAGTTATGTGTTTTATTTTTAATAAAAATACTGCAGGGATAAATAGCTAGATTAGATAGCTAGGTGGCTAGATACTTTATTGATCCCAACGACAAACTTAGGTTCCTAGTGGCTCAGTGTAAGCCTGAAAGTAATAAAGCAACAAAACAATAGACAATAAAAATACAGTAAAACAGACAAGAGGTGTAAGAGTAAATAAAACCAACAGCAAGATAAGCATAATGAAATTAATCCAGTAGGATCAATCTGATCAAAACTGATTTAAGGGAAGAACCTGGTGCAACTTTGTTATCATTAGACCAAAACAATTAAGAGGTCAGATATATTTATTTACTTGTACACTCAGATACAAACTTCATTGTACTCTGTTGGGCAACATAAAAAGTAAAGTGGTTTGCTAATTTTCACTCACAACATTTTATATGTGTTTTGGCCTTTCAAGGAAAAGCATTTTCGGCGTGCTAAGGTAGTCTGGTGGTTAGATCTCTGCACCTATGCAGTCGACCCTAGTTCGAATCCCAGCCGTAACAATCCTTTGCTGCATGTGTTATCCCCTCTCTCTCCCATGATTTCCTGTCTGAATACTTTCAAATAAAGGTGTTTGTGCCACAAAATCTTTCTGAAAAAAAGAAAAGCATGTTTAGGTAATTCCAGCTGAGACCATTGCCCAATACCAGAAACACATCTGAAATGTGGTGTAAATGGACAGAGCGCAAGTTGAGGGTTTCTTCCATGGTTTCTTCAAGGTAATCACAGTGTAAGTATAGAGTAAACAGGCTGTAACATGGACCATATCATGTTCATATACTGTCTGTGTACCTAACAGGGAAACCAGTAACTTTTTTGTTTTCTGGCTGACATTTAAAGGGTTGTATAACGTTAATCTCCTCTGTACAATCTATAAAGAATAATGAGTGTAATCAATGAATGAAGACCCTGTGAGGTTGAAACCAGTGGACTACTATAAAAACATCATGTCTGATTAGTGCTTTTAATATATTAACTCATACATCCTGCTTGTTCAATCTGAAGGATGCTTTTTTTTTGTGATCAGTTTTTCTGTCTTTCAGAGCACCTTAAGGTTCTTCAGAACTACTGGACATGAAACTAGGTCTCTGCATTCAGATAAGATAATCAAGAAAAACTATCAAGAAAAACAGAGATGAGAATGAGAAGCAGCAGCAGTCTTGTTTACAGAAATTCAGACTTCATGAAAAGAATCTAAACATCAATTGATTGATTTTCCTACAATTTTCTAAAATTGTGTAATACAAAAAAAACCTGCAGCAATCAGTGCGACAATATATTTAAAGCAAGAGAAAAATAAGAAAGCAGCCAAACAAACAAACAGATAACAACCTGTTGGGTTGATGCTTGTGTATTGGCTGGAGGGTGAAGCTGGAGCAATTCTCATGAATAAAATAATTAAGTGTATCAAACCAGTGTTGTTGAACAGGCAAACTGATTGATGTAATGAGATTGTGTGAAAGCATCACTGCTTGTACACTCATGACAGATTTCCCATGGGGAATAATAAAAGGTAGAGTCATTTATAAATTAAAGTGAAGGATTTTCATTTGAAACATCAGAGCTAATAGTACTACAAAACAGGAGATTATATCTTTAATAGTAGCACTTATTATTAGCAAAATTACATAATTTAAACTAACTGCTTCAACACACTACATTGTTAAAGAAGTGGATGTAAGCTGTGAGTGAAATGGTTTTTCTTCAGCTTCAATAAAAATGCCATTTCTACCATTTTTTTTGTCAGAAAACATTATAAAATATACAAGAGGTGGAGAAAATAACAAACACCTAGCAGTTTAAATCTTAATCCTACTGACCAGGATACCTGCAGATCTCTGAGGCAGACTTTTTGTCATATCTTGCAGCTGCTTTATTCTATCATTGTAATTTTTCATGGATTTGTTAATAAATTTGCCCCAAATGACTTCATATAATTGCTTTCTGATTCTGTTTTAATTAGTACTTTTAAAACTTGCATAATTGATCATGTTTGAGAGAAATAAGGTAACATTTTGCTATGATAGTTGTTTCCTATAGTAGGTTGTTTCTTTGGGTCCAGAGGGATATGTTAGTAGGATGAAGGTTAGCTTTGGTTTTCATCTATCCTCACACATTACCCTTTATTTTCTTGAAACATGGGAATATCATAACAGAGCTATGTTGAAATCTCAGGTGCATCTGGTCCTGTAAAATGAGGTCTTCATCCTTAAACGCTACAACATGATCATGCGACCCAATGACCTCCACCATATGGCTGCTCGGGCAATCGCAGATCCACCGTTTTCTCAGTGTTTGAAGGCGTCTCAAGGATTTCTTTCTTAATCAAAAGGAATTTAACACCCACTGTACTTTGGCCAACACCTCACATTTAACGTTTTTTGGCTTCTCACTACAACATTTGTAGAAGCTCTGACACAAATACAATAAGAGTATACCTTTGGGATTTTTTTTTCACTACCATCAGAAAGGTTCTCTAGCCGTCTGTGATCATTGGATTTTGACCGCTGTTCTTGTTGCAACACCGTCTGTTGAGCAGGCACGACAGCTTCCACTGTTGCATCACAGCATGGCTGATATACCCGCAGTTCAGGTAATAACTGTATTTATCCCC
>JANJYQ010347128.1:294-19183 GCA_024605255.1 Rastrelliger kanagurta | reverse complement strand
ATAAGTCGCGGGACCCATCAAAACCATGAAAAAAGTGCGACTTATAGTCCGGAAAATACGGTATATATCAAAATGAAATCATGTAAAACAATATGTCACGTGTTTATGTAGGCTTTAACCAACCAATTTAAACCTATGTTGTGACATTTACTCATCAATCACTCTTCAACTGTTAGCATCACAGTAAAGATTCATTATGATATGCCTACTTTTCAAAATTCATATCAAAATCCTCTGCGTTTTGTCCTGTCCGTCTATCCTGTTTAACTTGGAAATGTGTCACAATGCAGGGATTGGATAATCTCTGTGCTTTTTCATCTGGACCATAATTCTAAGTTTCCTTGTTGATATTTCCTAGGTGGTAACACTTTGGTACAGAGCACCAGAAATTCTCCTTGGCTGCAAATATTACTCCACGGCTGTGGACATCTGGAGTCTGGGGTGCATCTTTGCTGAAATGGTATTGTACTCAGTTTCATCTTTTTACAAAACATCTGAGCAGTCAGTAAATGAAGCCCATGCATTATGATGTAAGCAACCTACTTATCTGTCTGTCTGCTGTTATTCAGATCACCCGGAGAGCCTTATTTCCTGGCGACTCAGAGATCGATCAGTTATTCCGAATCTTCCGCACTCTGGGCACACCTGATGAGACCGCGTGGCCAGGAGTAACGTCCATGCCCGACTACAAACCATCTTTCCCCAAATGGGCCCGGCAGGATTTAAATAAAGTGGTGCCTCTCTTTGATGAGGATGGAAGGGAACTGCTCAGAGTGAGAACATTTATTATTTAATTAATTCAGTGTGTCATTAGTTTGTAAGTTTCACTGTAGATTGGTAAATGAACAAATGATTAGTGTTGTTGTGGATCCAGCATTTTTCATAGATTTCATAGTATTGCAAGATAAGACATTCTCTCTTTTTAACAATGAACCTTTGTACTTATTTGAAAGATATAATTCTGGTGTCTCAGATTCATCATTGACAAAAATCTGGATCTAGATCATTCTGTTAATGCTTACATCTAGAAGTGTCTCACTGAACCTCTTTGTTGTTGTTTTTGTTCTCTTGCAGGAAATGCTGACGTACGACCCAAACAAAAGGTTATCTGCCAAAAACGCCCTTGTACATCGATTCTTCCGTGATGTCTCCGTGCAAGTTCCTCACCTGCGACTCTGAGTTATGCAAATTATGTGTCTATTTCAACATCTAAGCAATAAAGACATCACCTCAGGTCAATAACCAGAACGGACAAACGAATTGGGCACTACACGATGTGTCAGATCCTTTAACGGATATTTGATACTATACTTAAAACCAGTTTCCAGAGGGTAGATGCCCCGAGCATTTTGCTAGTTTTTTTTCTTCAGCCCCGAATGTTGAGTGCGCTGAATAGTTGATTGATAATAGATATAACTGTTAATTCTTCAATATCGTTATTTTGTATATTTATGCGTAACTGCCACCTTTTGTTGTAAATGTTATTTGTAATCAAGGTGGTCTTCTAACTGGATTGCAGATAAGATCGACACATTCTGTGCCATATTCATTTTCCGGATTTAAATGGTATTGTGGCTTTAGGATGTCCCAAATTTGATTAGTTGAGTAGTTAAGAGTTAATTGATTAATAAGTTTGTGGGGTAGTGCAAATAACAAAAGGCATGCTTTGTAAGACTGAGTGAGCACAAGTTGAATGAAAGATGGGAGTGACTGCTTTCAGCACAACAGCAAACAGTGAGCTGACGTAAAACAGTTTTTGCTAAAAGAACACAAGATTACAAAATTGCTCTTATAAATTGATTTTCTGTCATTTAAACTCAAATTTGGACCCAAGTTTTCTTTAAGTGATTTTAAAACTGCACCTTTAGCTGTAAAGCACCAAAATGTCTGTTAGTCATTCAGGTTTCCTATGCGGATCACTCACCAAACTCTTTTATTACTCAGCTTTGTACATGCAGTTGTGATATAAAAATGTTTGTTAATCGTTCAGATTTTTACAGCTCTCATTGTGCTGTTCTATCTTTTCTGCTGTAGATTTTATCCATGTTTAAGTGTTTTTATGGATATTGTTTATTTACAGTTTGAAAAAATAAACTTGTTTATATAACTGTTATTGTTTGTTTATGTAGCTTAAACTCAACTTTTCGGACCGTTATGACAATAACCGTAAGTGTCGACTGCAACCGGTTCTTTTTACAAGTCAGTCACAGTTTGAGTGTTAGTGAGTTCTGTTTGGGTTCACACATCTGTGCCAAAAAGCTTGTGAAACAATTGAAATACCAGTCTTCTGCTGTCTCGCATTGTTAATCAAATTACTCTCACACTTCATTAATCTCTGGCCCTGCAAATACACAGGTCCACTTTTTGAAGTCTGTGTATTTTGTCCTATTAGTCCACAGAATAAGGAGAACCCTTTGTGTTTTATGTCAGGAAATGGCAGTGATGATGATTAAGTAACCGTTCAGTATGTCTCATTTTAACTCTTAACTAGGGATGTACGGATCTGATTATTGTTTTTTTTTTTTTACCACTGTTTGATTAATAAGCTGTATATTTAATTTAATTGAAGAGACAGATCATGTCAAGGTAACATGAGGCTTAAACATTGGTTTACTAACTACTGAAGGGTCATTCATTAAAATAATGGTGTCACATGCTAGAATCAGTTATCTGGGTCAGTATCAGACCAATGTTAATCATTATTAGTCCACGTTCACAATTCATACCAATGCTACAAAGGTACAAGTCTGAGATTTTTATATCTGTAATAATTCATTTATACTGTGTATACATTTACTAATTTTAGGTATTCAACAATTGTTTCAGAAATTTAAATGTACACAAACCACAAGAACTAACAAGGATCAATCAATTGTGTGATCATATAAAAAGTAATCCATTTTATTTTGATTAGCCAGACAATTACGGTAAAAAAATGCACCTTCAAGGAACAAATACTGAAATCAGGAAAAGATGTACAGCATTGTGTTTATTTCTCTCTGCCATGGTGCCTTTTTCATACTACCACTGGGTGGTGCCAAGTAATATTTTCAGACGCTATTCATGTTGGCTTCAATGCTCCTGTCAGTATTCCTCTATACTGATCCCAGAGAAAGACCGACACTGATAACAGGTGAAAGTGTCATTTAATTTATAGTGAACAAAGGCAGACATCTGAGTAAATGATAGATTAGAATATGTACATAATACAAGCAGAAAATACAAATGTCATTTCAGACATAAATTAAAACTTGCATTCTATAAAAGACAAACTTCAAATAGTGGTGCTTTTTGTTCATTTTGGTGATTTTATTCACTAAAACCATCTATACTTAACAGCATTGCATACTGTATGTGCTTGACTTGAACCAGTGAAGTGCTAGATGAGACAGACAGAGAAAGATAACAGTGCTAGCCGGCTAGCTGATCATTGAAGATGTCCCATTTATATTTACTGCAACTCTGAACTGACACACTGCATTATAAGACACAACACAGGGGTCTTTTGATACTGAGAAAAAACTTGAAGAATGACTAAAGAAAACATTGTCATGCTTTCTTCTGAACTAAGAAGAAAGTATTATAAAGGTCGCTAAATTTTACATGTTATATATTCAGACTAACTCAGTGGCATTAAAGCCTATCTTGAGATTTAATAATAATAGATACTGCTTATAACATTACCTTTGTTTTTCTAATACACCAATAGCAAATAAAAGCTGTTACTCCAGATGAACCAGCATTTCCAACCTTTAAGCTGCCATGGAAGTCCTTCATACACTTTAATAATCAACCATGCAGCCACTAATCACACCAAACAGCTGCTCACGTTCTGACAGCTGATTACAGTAAAAATCAGCTGATTTGACTTTAAGACAAATCTTAATAGACCTTTTCCACAGCAGACACACTGACTCATCATAGCAGGAATAGCAACAGTGTTACTAATAACATTAATCATGGCTCTGTTTCTTTTAGGTTTCAGTAAGATGATTAATGAGCCAGTATAGGCACAATAGTGGGGCCCTGGTCCTACATGAGCACAGTGTAGGCACTATTAAACATACTAGTTGCAAATGTATATGAAAAGTAAAAATGATGTGAAAAGGCTCTTTTGTTTATGAGAAATGTGGCAACAGTAAATTAAACATTAAAGAAAACAGCACTAGGTTAAAAGCTACAAGTATAAAATAATTCCTTGTGAAGTTAAGGTATTATTTGCTTAAAATTGTGATAATTTGTTTGTATCTGCATCATGAAAAAAGAAGCAAAGGCTTATCTTGAACACCTAAAGTAAACTGACCATTGAACAACTCTACAAACTTTTGAGGATTACACAAGAAATTGAAGATGAAGATGAAGGTGCAGCAACACACAGCTGTTCCTCCGCTGAAGTCATATAATTAATCAAGTAAAGATTTTGGCAAATTATGTCCAGCATTCACATCTGTGAATGTGTAAAAATATAGAGATACCTTTTCTACAATACAGCACTTTGAAACCTTAAATTCTTGTGGAGATCCAGAATAAAAGACTATTCTGGTGATTTTTCATGTTTGGCCTATTGTACTTTACTACAGTATTTAATACCACTGCTGGCTTTAAAAAAAAACAATGCAATAGTGAATGTGTTTCCTTCCTTCTATTGCTCCCTATTCATATATGTAACCCTAACCCAAAAGCAGATTCATGTCACAGTAAAGTTAAAGTCCACATTATTTTTGGTCTAAATAATTCAGTAATTGTTGTGAGGTAATGCTGTGCAGATTTTTAAATCAGTCAGATTTTAATTGCTTTACCATGTAATGACAAAAGTTGATGTTTTCTGTAGAGTGTGCTAGCGTGCATACAGAAATGAATGGAGACCAACAGCTGAATATTAAAAGTCTGCAGCAGACATGATCATCAATGATATTAAGTATACATCTGTATTTAAGAACACTGGTGTGGCTCTTGAAGGGTTATCAGGTGTGTTTATGGGAGTTTGGGAGGAAGTTGGTGTGTTTTTTCATCTCAAACCTCGAGTTTCTTTTTCATTATAAGCTTGTAGACAATCTGGTAGCCATCATCCCAGGCGTAGAGCAGCTGCTCCTTTGGGTTGTACTTCAGACTAGAGTGAGCTCCATAACGTTTTGGAAAGTAAACCAGTGGTGCGTCTTCATTGGTCACCATGTCGTTGACATCAAACACACACTGGACACGTGAACGGCCAGGGTGCTTGGTGTTGTACACCACATACAGTGTGCCACAGATGACAAAGGCTGCCTCTGCATTATCTCTTGGACAGTTTGTGTCCCACATCTGCTCAATGTCCAGCGAGTTGGTGTCCATTTTAGCTAGAGAAATATGCCTCTCGTTCTGCCGTGTGGAATAAATGGCCCACAGGCCTTCCTCGTCCACAGCCAAGTCCATCACCGTCTCAGGGGTCAACCCGTACACTGGGACATGGTCCTGGACAGGGAACACTGCACTGTCTGCCACAGAACCATTCTTCATGTCATATTTGACCACCTTCACCTCTTCGATCTGATTGATGTAATATGCGTAATTGTTGTAGACAACATGACCTGTTCCTTTCCAGGCAGATGGCAGCTTCAGCTGTTTTGACAGAGACATGCTAGATGAGCGGCTGAAGTCTTGCACAGTGGCAAACTCATAGATGGTGTCTTCATCCGTCCCATTAAAAATGTAGACCTTCCCAGAGCCCCTGCTGGTGTCTTTGGTCCACATACCCTTCGGCCCCCCAACTCGCTTCAAGATCTTCATGGCTTTTATGCTGGAGATCATGTCTCTGCAGTCTGAAATAAGAGTGACAAGCATTGAATGATGTTATTTAAATAAATGAGAAGTGGTAAAAGTCCAATCTAAAGTAATTTGGATCAGTTTCAAGTCCTTGAGGTTCATGTCACACCCTCATTTATATAACTTAAGAAGGAATTGACTAAAATCTGAAAAAAATCTACAGCTTGGAGACATGTTTACTGACTGTATGATGTGTTTCTCTTGTCTTCATGGTTCATGGTTTATACAAATGGGTGACAAATCTAAGGAGACCTAGAATGTATAGCATTTAGCCAAGATCAGCTTTCATGACTTATGTAAAAGTTATTCTAAAAGTCTGTGCCTGATTCAGTCATTTGATGATGGTGGAGGAGAGTGCCCTCTAATAAAGACATGTCAAAAATATCCCAACAGCAGCTGTTGAAAACCCACAGCATATCACATTACTTCATTTTCATACTCATCAAAGCATTCATGGATTATTTTCCTACTATATTCAGGTTTTCATTGTGTCATCCATCTGTAACTTTAAAAATGTATTTCCTAAAATATAAACTCAACTGGATGCACACTACAGTAATAGATCAAGTGTACTATGTATGAAAAAATCTCCAAGATTTGTGGACACGTCTCAAGCAGCAAATTTCTCTGAAACTAAGAGCAGAAGAGGGCTGAGCTGGGGTAGGTGTGTGTAGGTGTGTGTCAAACAAGAAAAAAATATGAAAGTTATAGATTCTCTGATGGAGTGATTTGTACTTAAAATGTAAATTTAAGGAAAAGTGAAGCAGTGCTGCTTAATTAATCTGGAAATGCACTTAACATTTATTCTTCATTATCAACAAATAATCTGTTACAAACATGAAGATAAGATGTTTTCTCTCCCCCATTTCAAATGGTTATGAATGCCATACTTTATGCTTCAGTTGTTGGCCTTGTTAAATTAATAATTATCAGCTTCATCCTAATTGTTGCACATTAATACACACATTATATTCTGGTTAACAGGTAAGTTGTGTAATTTAAGAGCAGCATATCTCACCTGAGAGTTTTGCATATTTGGCCTTCTGCTTCTCCTTCACCAGAGTCACCTCTTGCTCTATCAGCTTGTCGTCTACATCCACACATGGCTGAGCCCCATTCTGGGTTTCCAAGTAGTCCAGTTCACGCTCCACCCGGTCCACCCGAGTCCCCACATTGTCTAAATTTATGCGCAGTGTCTCTTTCTCTTTGTCCAGGTTCTCTAGCTGTGAAACCATCTGCTGCTTCAGCTCCCGCAGCTCTGAGGCATAGCGAGTGGTCTGCTCATGCCACAAAGAGATACGGTCCTGTTTTTAAAGAAGGGGACAGATTAGTTTTAGATTAGTTATATCTGAATGTTTAAGCTTAATTAATTTTCTTATAACAATATGTGCTCTGTAGGGAATGTAACTACATTTCCAGAAAGTACTGAATTTGGTGAAAAGGCTTTAATTTAATGTTATTTTCAGGTTCAGTGAATACGCTGGGACAGAAGGGTATAATAAGTAGTAAATTCATCTTTCAAACAACCAGGTTCAGCCCACACATGGCAAACATCCACTCTGCTCAAATGTCCCTCAGCAAAGTACTACCAGTTCACTCACTGTGGGTGCTGCCCTGTTCCACACACTGACCCCTGACCTCCCTGTGAAGATAAGACTTTCTCTACAGGTGATCAGTGAAGTCTGACACTATTTTCCAACAACACAGAGGCTGAGGAATGTAGATATTGTTTACTGTAAAAAGGACCACAAACCCGGTATGAAAGACAGAGTATGCATTATAACAAAGCTTTTGATACAAACAAAACTGTAATGTTAAGACAGAATAACTGAATGGCAACTTCCATATGGTGAGCTATTACTGGTATTTAGTGGTGGCCTGTTCCTTGAATTAAGTGACATCACAGAAATAAGTTTCCACACAGGCAGGAAATCCTCTGAGATGTTTAATCTGGCACATGGCAAAACTGTGACTTTTACATCATCATCTTTAACAGGCACGCTCTATAGTCATATCAACCTTTTTTAATAATGTAATTTTGTACTGCAGTTTTGACCTCATATTTGTATATCAAGAATGATGACACTTTTAGACTGCATTTATACCTTGGTAATTCTCACTCTCGATCCCCATACATTTGTGAGAGCTCAGTTTCCCAGAATTTTCCCTGGATTTACCCACATCTGCATTTCATTGCCTATGCCCTGTCCCTGAAAGTTTCCTTTCAGAGGGACTCTGGAGCCCAGGGCTCGGCAGGAAGGTAAAGTGAGTCTTACCTCTATAGCAAGCAGCCTCCGCTCCAAGTAGTCAATCAGCGCTTGGTGCTGAGCACTGGCGAAGCAGGCCAAAGTTACCAAGACAACAAGTCCTCTCATTTTGTGTCAGGTCAGTCTCTTCAGCTCCTGTAAAATCCTGACTGGAGTTCAGTGAGAGTATGTGAAGGAGCCAACAGAGTCCCAGAGGTGGGCTGGAATGTTTCGCTGAGCTCTCTGGGAGGAGTCACTAACATCTGGTGAAGATGAAGGCACAGAGTCTCAAAGAGACATGAGACTGCCCTTCCCACTCCGGCTTTTTACCTGGTATACAGAGACAAGAACAAACAGATTCATAGTCTGATGTTTAACTGAATGCATGGGTTGAAAGAGTTAAAAATTTAAAAAAAAACAAAAACAGTGTGGCACAGGAGCACACGTTCCATGGACGGAGGTGTAATGTGAGTGGGAGTCAGGAGTCAGTGAGGCTCTGTAATACTGTGGAAAAGGAAACTCTGGGCACCATATTTTAACCAGAGTAGAAAATCAGCCTCATTCTAAAGCTTCCTATAAACATCCTCTACTTTGAATAATACTTCATGTTTAATATGTTTTTTCTCCATCATTAAAAAAAATGCAGTCTATAAATATGCAAATATTTTTTCACATCAAAAGTTCAATTTCTGGACACAAGAAGTCTCCTGCTTCACTGTGAAGTCCATTCTCAGCATTTGTGCACTGGAGGTTTTGAGTTTCCATATCACATTCATATAAGTTGCACACAGGAAGATAAATGATGTCACAATCCTGCTTGAAGGTATACATTTGACTTTTGATGAACGCATCAGATGAATTTGAAAACTAGTGCACATATATCTTTCTGCCCTGTGAAGTGAAAACATCCAACTAAAGCAACAACAAGAAAAACACATTTTTGAGTGGAATGGGATTTTAATTTAAGTTATAATGAGAAGTTCCCAGGAACAACTACCATTCTGCCATCTAATTTCCATGGATATTATACTGGAACTTAGAATCACAGGGAGTCTAGGACTTCTCCACTGACAGTTCATTATGTGCACTATTGCTTAATATTACAGGATTAAAATGGTTAAGATGATGATGGTTAAAGTGGTTATACTAATGATATTTGCTGTTGTTGATGTTACTTCCTGTTCCCCTGCTTCTCTCTTCCACCTCAGTTGCTTTGGCTCAGTACTTTAATGTTGTCAAAACAATATGTTGACACATTTAAGCCCATGACTACTACCAGTTATTGGTTGCATGCAATCAAGACTGATTATATTTTTTCTTAGCTAAATAGTTTGTAAATGTAAAATGTAAAAAAGTTAATTGTTTAAGTCATCACATACAGAATAGTTCATTTCATTGTCAAAATTTACCAAGCACGTTTCATAACTAGCATTGATGTGGAGTCGTTAAGTCTGACAAATCAGTATATGTGTTGACAGGTGAAAACCCACAGAATAATGATTAGTAAGTTTTTCACATCTTAGATGAACCAATGGATCATGCAACCATCAACCACAACATCAAATCTCTTTGCTTACTGCAATGAATGCTGCTGGGATGAAATCAGTGCCTGGAGATTATTCAGGTTGATACACAACAGCAGTGAGTTAGCCTCAAAAAAAGAACAGTCTGTTACACCAGGTATTCAGTGTCAGTGAAAACATGATGGGCAAGACTGTTTAGACATGCTGATGATAAGGAACACCCTTCCAGACTCCTCTGTCATTTTAACAAAACATCTAAATATTTTGACCACTTTGGTTTTACACAGTGGCAAAGAAACGTCTCATTTTGGTGGAAATTACTTATTCATTGATACAGTAATTAGGTAAGTAATACCTCATTTTGAAACATGAATTAAAGGTTTTGGGTGAGTTATGGCATTTTGCAGGTTAACTACAGTGTTTTGCTGCATGTATGAGCTGCTTTGGTTAATGGGTCTTCAGTGATGAGACTAACGTTAACTGCTGTTGTAAAATTGTCTACTCTTCTCTACTTTCATTTGTTGAACACAATAAAAGTCATGGAAAAAGGAAATGCTGGATTCATATGTTAAATGTTTTTATTCATGTTACAGGTATGTCTGCCATACCAGCTGCTGCTCTGCTCTGACAGCTGTAATACCAGGACAGATGTCTCTCAGACATCAACAAAACCAAAACAGTTGTTGGTTGGATGAATGGTGAATTACTGGGGCAATAGGAAATAGTGTTAAAACTGTCTCTAGTCTCCCCTATAATTACAACCACCTTGCTCTTTAAAAATCCAAAGCCAAGAAGAGTAAATTACATCACTGCACATCTCTTTTTCAACAAGGTTTGGATTACTGTGTTTTTCCAGTTGGCTCTAAAACTCAGCAGACTGATTACTGTGTATGTGTATATTTAAACCCTCTCTGGGACAAACTGTGTTCATGCTATAATTGATAGGATTGTCCTGTCCTTTTAAGGTGGACATGTATGTCTTTCATTTCATTTTGGCTTAAGACAGCATGACATAATGTCCAGTACAAATGTTGAGGAAGTAAGCAGTTTTTATTATCTATGAGACTGTAAATGTAAAAAGGTTCCACTGTGTGCTGCAAAAACACTAAAGGTATTCTTTCACTCTGCACAAACAGCACAAACAGCATTTTCATATTTTTAGTATCTCTGCAGTCTGTCTGCAGACACTGATGGCATGGTGAAGTTTATCTTTGTAATATCACTCACTGATTGAATCTATCCAGGAAACTCAAAGCAGGGAGCAGTCTCTGTATTTTACGTGTTTTGTGCTGTTGTCAGATGTGTTGAAGAATTACTGATAAAATTATAGATGTAGACCATAAAAATGATAGGGTTTGGCCAGGAATGGGTCAAGTAAAGAGATTTCACCATGACATTAAGCTGCTGATACAAATCACTTTTCCATTTGGAGATCTCACAATGCCTGCCTTCATTTCTACTGCTGACTTTTAAGATTTGAGGATCATTAATGACACTGCAGTGTTCATGAAGTGGCTTGTTTGCCAGTGAGAAACTCATTTCCTCCTGCCAACAGTAGTCTATTGTACAGAGTAGAAGCTCATTTGTAATTCTGCCAGTGGGCTTTCAGGCTATCTCATTTTCATTCACTGATGCTGTTTAATGCTGTACAACTGAAGGACTATTGTATTCTTGGTTAGTTACACTATGGTCATTATAAATCCAGGAACATGTTTATTGCTGTACTTTATCCCACCTTGCGCCATCATTAGTTGAGGTTTGTTTGTGTAAGGATGGTTGATTTGAATAGTCAGGTTTTATGCTGAGTTTCTTTTATGTTTATTTTACCCAGAAAATTGAAAGGGAAAGCATTTTTGCAAAAGTGAAACACAAATCTAAATTAGAAATGGCAGTGGTATGGAAATAGTTGAAACATCCAGTACATGTAGGCCTAAAAGTAAAAGCACAATAAACTCTAATGATTTTATTGTACAACTGACCTTTCAATAATAGGTAATAGGGTAATATTACCCATCTAGCGTGTATTTAGTCATAAACAAAAATTGAACTTTTTTTTGCCTTACTGACATTGCCACATTATTAAATGGCCTATTTATTCATTACTACGTCACAAACCAGTATGTATGAGTGTGTATTTAGTGTGTATTTTCTCCTGTGCATTTATGAAAATATTTGTTTTGGTGAGTAAGTGTGTATTTGTTAGATGCATTTGTGTTGGTGGAATGACGGTATCTAGTGACCTCCAGGAATAAGCTAAATCAAAGCTTCAATAACTGGGTGTGTCTAGACCCACTTAGGAGGGGTCTCATCCTTGATGGGTTTGTCTCTAGGTCTCCGACCAACCTCAGAATCTATCTCGAGCATGCAGAGCTGTAACTGTAAGAAGGGTGAAAAAAGTGACAAAGTATGTATGGACACAGTTAGGCTTAATGTATCCTGGATGTGTCTGTTTTCAAGTGGCATAATTATGACCATCTTATTTATTACATTCATATTGGATATAATAATACTAAAATTGCTGCAAATTCTGCTACTATTAGACATTACTACAATAAGTGTAAATAAAATCCAATTTTAAACAGTAATCATATCAGATTATACAGTAATGATGTTACAGTATTCTAGTGAAAGGTCATGAACACTTTTGTTTATTTATGTAATCATTGCTGTGGCCATGACCATGTATGGTGCCAATGTAGATATAGGGACAAGAAGGCAGGGAAATGAATGGATGTGATGGAGATGATCAGTACCATAGTCTGTGTGTAATTATTTGAATATGAGTCAGTCCTTTTTTTCAGAGAATTTGCCTACAGGATTTTGTGTTTTCCTCAGTGATTGGGCAGAACACTGAAGGGTCCTGAAACATGCAAATGCAGGCAAATCTTTTAGGAGTACTGAACGGAAGAGGATCGAAGGCTTTTTGTTATCAGATGGAAAATCAGCTGCTGGAAGATCATATAAGCTTGCAGGAACCTCTGTAACCAAGAATACCAGGTATGTTCTGTTCTGTAATTCATAAAGTCTCATTTTGTGCAGTTTAGCAAGAAAAAAGACACTAAGGATGAAAACCTTTAAAAATAATTTCTACATTTGTGCTTTTGTGCATTTTTTTGCCATAAGGATTTTGTATTATGAGCACAAAAAATTGTCATTTTTCCAAGAGAGAAACACGCAACAACAGTGCTACTGAAAGTGCATCTGGGCAACATGGATTATACATTTAGAGCAGTAACTCAAAACCCGGGGATTATCATCTGGAGGATTGAGGTAATTTGATTTTGATGTTGCAGTAGTGAATGGGAATGGGAAAACAACAGTTTTATTTCCTTATTTTAAAAAACATCTAGTCTTCCACAGACAAAATCATTAAAGTAAAATGGACACTTTCTTCTCTTACTGCAACAGAAAATGGAGCTGGTTCAAGTCCCTGAGAAATCTTATGGAAACTTTTATGAGGGTGACTGCTATGTCCTTCTCTCTGTAAGTCTGTGAAGGTCACTAATGAATCATTGTGGTTTGGGGTGCCAGGGCTGCTACTTTGTATATTTAAGCCCTAACTCAAAACCATTGCCTTTATTATTTTGGAATATCAGATAGCATGATCTTCTTATAACTACTGTTTCCCCACTCTTGTATTTCATCAGACCCAGAAGGTGCAGAATTCTGTGTCTTATGATATCCACTACTGGATTGGCTCACAGTCTTCTCAGGATGAACAGGGTGCAGCTGCTGTTTACACAATACAGCTTGATGAATTCTTGGGTTCCACCCCGGTCCAGCATCGTGAAGTTCAGGGCCATGAATCGGATGCGTTCAGGGGCTACTTCAAGCAGGGAGTAATGTGAGTGAAACGTTTGGTATAGTACTTATTAATTAATAAACAGTAGAGGACCCTCATCATCATCATCCTGTGTCATGTAGCTATAAGAAAGGTGGCGTTGCATCAGGCATGAGGCATGTTGAAACCAACACTTATGATGTGAGGAGACTACTTCATGTCAAGGGGATGAAAAGAGTGGTTGCCAAGGAGGTCAGTCATGCTTCACAGTGGTTGTGTAACATTATGGAATAGAGGAAGTCACATAAAAAAGAGTGCTTTATGATTTAACTTGTTGCAGGTGGAGATGAGCTGGAAGAGCTTCAACCTTGGAGATGTGTTTTTGTTGGACACTGGCAAGACCATTATTCAGTGGAATGGACCGAAAAGTAACAAACAGGAAAGGCTGAAAGTAAGATTTGTTTGACTGTGTGGAATTCATATGGAAAACATACTTGCGGAAAAAACTGGATGAAACACAACCATGACTTACTTCTCTTCATAACATTGCTCATCTGTGAAGGTTTAACTCACTACTTTTTCTATGATACAGTAGGCTATTGAGAGAAAAACTGTAAAAGTAAGTTTATTTTCCAGTGCATAATAATAACATAAGAATAACTTTATATTGTTGATGAGATGTTTTATAATCATGTGAATTGAAAAGTGAGGTGAGAGGACCCCAAGTCACTGCACATTTAATTCTGAGTTGCATTTAATATTTAGACCCTCTTATGCCTATTACTTGTCTAGCTATCCATTTGCATTTCTGTTTCAACAAAAAGATATACAGTCCTATGTACTTTAAATAACAGCATTATTTCAGTATGCTAAATAGACCCTGAAATAAGTCTGAGTTTGATCCTTTTTGTGGCAGCCCTCATCAGGTTTAAATATCATCATTAAACCTTTAAAGGAAGTTGTTGGACTGCACGGTTGAAACTGATTTCCTCTTTCCTGTGAAAGGCTGGAGGCTCTGAATGGTTTTCCACCACACAGTTAAATACAATCCAAAAGTACCCTCTGAGCATGGGCACTTTTCAGCTCCTTTTAGAAGTCCTTGTGAGCATTCTGGACCACAAATGTATTTATCTAACCATTTTTAGTAATTAAATAGATAAATTATAAAGAAATTACAAATTGCTAAATTTGTATAGCAATTGCACTATCCAATCTCTGTTAATTGCAGTTCTTAGATGTGTGGTTGTTTAAAGTCTTACTGAGTAACCATATGAACAAAACTGCACTTGCTAAAATCAGTTTGTGTGTTAAGGTGCCCTGAACTGCTATTTCATAATATAGGTTTTCATGTGGAGTCTGAGATTTCTGAATTGTGCTGTCGTTCTATGGCACATCTGATTCTCAGGGTATGTTGCTGGCTAAAGACATCCGAGACAGAGAAAGAGGAGGTCGAGCAGAGATCAAAGTGATCGAGGGTGATTCAGAGAAAGACTCTCCTCAGAACATGGAGATCCTCACTGGTGTTCTTGGACAAAGAACCTTCAACCTTGTGGATGGAACGTCTGATGAAACAGCTGACCAGGAACAGAAGGGAAAACTCACACTTTACCAGTATGCTTCTCCTGAATCTATGTTGTCAAATCATTCTTGCTATCGGTCGGTGAGGATTCATCTGTGCAATGTCTTTTTTCACTCATTTCAGTGTGTCAGATGCGGATGGTCAGATGCAGGTCACAGAAATTGCTACCAGACCACTGGTCCAGGATCTCCTGAACCATGATGTGAGTTGCTGTCCTGGATCTGACACTAGATACCTCAAGGCTTATGTGCCATATTTCCTGTACAGCTAAAAGTTTTAAATGACTTGTTTTCCTAATTTATTCATCAATTTAGGACTGCTACTTCCTGGACCAGGGAGGGGCAAAGATCTTTGTATGGAAGGGGAAGAAAGCAAACAAAGCTGAGAAACAGGCCACCATGTCCAGAGCTTTGGTGAGTGACACTACATCAGATTATTGTATATACATTATATTTTATCAGTTTTGCACAGTTTATTTTCTATAATTTACCTGGTTGGCTGTTATAGGAGTTCATCAAAGCAAAAAAGTATCCCATCACTACAAATGTGGAGATTGTGAATGACGGGGCAGAGTCAGCTCTCTTCAAGCAACTGTTCCAGAGATGGACTGTAAAGGGCCAGACTCAAGGTCTGGGTAAAGTCCATACAAAGGGGAAAGTGGGTACGTGTCTTTGTTTGGTGACATGCATAAACACATCAAGTAGTAGAGAAAAATGACCTCTCTTTTTTCTTATATAAACTTAATTGATTTATGATATATGTTTTTATTACTATATTCTGCTTTAGCCCATATCACACAGGAGAAATTTGATGCCACTCTGATGCACGTGATGCCAGAGGTGGCTGCACAGGAGCGAATGGTGGATAATGGCACTGGTCAAATTGAGGTATCTTTGACAGTGTAATCTGAATTGTACTTGTTAGTAATAAATTACAATTTAGTTCGGAAATATGTATATGTATATTTAACATTTATATGTACCTCTTTCACAGGAGACATTCTGACTTGTAGGAAGAGCAAAGATGTTATTAATAACATTAACAATGCATCTGTTTTATTCAAGAACCCCAGAAGACAGTGTGATAATATGCACATTATCAGGAACTAATATATTTGAAATTACACATGATTACATGATTATAATGTGCTCAGGTGTGGAGAATTGAGAATTTGGAGCTTGTTCCTGTGGACCCTCAATGGTATGGTTACTTCTATGGAGGAGACTGCTACCTGATCCTCTACACCTACTTGGTCAACAACAAGAAGAGTTACCTGCTCTATATATGGCAGGTGAGGATGTAACACCCAGTGCACTACATAATAACAGTAATTTGGGGTTGTCCACTAAAATACTATTCTTATTTGGCTTACAAAGATTTATGCTTTGTGTCTACTTTAGATTTTTTTACTCTACTATATGATAAAATGCAATTTTACTATACCATTATTTTAGGGGCGCCATGCAACACAAGATGAATTGGCAGCTTCAGCGTTTCAAGCAGTACAATTGGATCAGAAATATGGTGATGAGCCAGTTCAAGTGAGAATTACCATGGGCAAAGAACCAAGACATTTCATGGCCATTTTCAAAGGTAAAATGGTCATCTTTGAGGTATGATTGTTAACATTTTGTAATCATTTCATTAGAAACATTCTGCTTATTTATCTTTTCATTGGGTTAGGTTTTATAGTGTGCAGCTGCATTCAATATTTTGTAACAGTATGGAATATTTCCTCTCTTTACTGTTAGGGAGGAACATCCAGAAAAGGGTCCACTGATCCAGAGCCACCAACAAGATTATTCCAGGTCCATGGTTCTGACTCATCCAATACAAAAGCCATTGAGGTTCCAGCCTTGGCCAGCTCTCTCAACTCCAATGATGTGTTTTTACTCAAGAGTCAATCTGGAATTTATCTTTGGTGTGGAAAGGTATGGAAAAACAATACAATATGACACTTTTTAATTGTATTTTTATGATTCTTTATGGTTTTTGTATGTATGTTCACATCTGTGTATCTGTAATAACAAAAGGGATAAAACAGAAATACTCCATATGGCCAAAAGTATATTGACAATCACATCTTAATAGTTTTGTGTACTTTTGTTCCAGTATTGTTTTTCTTGGTTTAGGCATCTTAAGCTAAATTAACTTTCAGGGCTATAATTACATTACAACAGTAACTCTTAAGTTCTTTTTTACTGCTTCTCTTGTTGGTTAGAAGGAGTTGTGCTGTGTGATATGAGCTAGGATGTAAATGCTTGCTGTGTTGGTTCTGAATTGTTATCATTTGCTTTCTGGCTTTGTTTTGTGTGCCAGGGAGAGCAGCAGGTAAGTCAGTTGTCAATCATATCTGTCAATCAACACCCACATGGCAGATATGTAAGACTATAAGCCTTCAAATCTTATTAATGGAGCAATAATTTGCAAAAATTACCACAAGCACACTTGCTACATGGACAAAATTCTGTGACTGACTTGACTTATCATTTCTAGAGAAAGGTTGACACTTTTGAAAGATTTTTTGAGCTGCAGTCGGTGGCATTGCATTTTGCAGTGCTTGCACATTGCCTTTAGCCTTTAACCATGGTAGTTGCCATTTGGTCTAGGCTCAGATTTCTGAGGATTGAACTTCTAACAATCACTAATACCGTTTAAGTATGTACACATGCTACTACATCAGTCTTCATCACATGAAGACACAGCACAAGCAAAAACCTGCAAGCTTAACCTGTGTGAGTCAACCAAGAAAAACCAAAACCAAAAGGGAACTCAACTACTTACTCCAGTTAAGTATATGCTACCATTCATACTCTTTATCTTTTCATTATGTGTTTCGAGTCTATACTAACTGCAATATTTAGGTGTTCTCCATTTGCTTTCACAGGAGGAAACCCACCACTCAAGTCATCTGCAGTCTGCAGAAAATCAGCACACCTGCTAGCTCTTACTCAGTCTGCAGTCAACAAGACAGTTTTCCTCCAAGTTATAGCCACCCAGGCTTCCCTCCATGCCATGGCCCTCACAGAGACTTGGATTTTCCCAGACAACACTTATCCTAACCAGTCTGGCTTCAAGAGTCACTCCACTGTGACTGAGGTCAACGAGAGTAGCTGGCCATCAGTGCTCATCCTGTTTGACCTGTCTGCTGCCATCAGATCCTCCTTTCCACTCTCTCTTCAGCATCATGAAGAGTGTGCTCAGCTGGTTCAACTTCTGTCTATTCTGAAATCCTACAGGGTATTGTGGAGAGAAGGGGTGTCAAAGTCACAATGATTAGGTAACTGTGTTTGGCCCTCTTCTCTTCTCATACAGGGCTCTGTCATCTCATACCACTACTACACAGATGACACCCAACTGTTCTGTTCTTAATTCAAGAAGATACCAGAGTATCAGAAAGAAGAGAGATTCTCAGAATGGTTCCTCCAACTGAACCTGTCCTGTTCTTGCCTCAGACTCCAACTGTTCATCACAACCTGACTGTACTTCTCAATACACCATTGTTATTACCATAAAAGTTTGCAAAAAACCTTAGGGTAATACTAGATGACTAACAAGCCTACTCCTAACAGATCATAATAGTCAATCAGATTCATATTGTGTAACATCAGGGAGGTTCAACCATACCTGTTTGAACACCTAGCCCAAGTGCTGTTCATATCATGACTGGTCATCTATTGTAACTTGCTCGTGGTTGGATTACTAGTGTGCAGTGATAAATCTCCACAGAAGATTCAGGATGCAGTGGCCCATCATATATACAACCAGCCTATACAAGCTCATGTCACACCTCTGCGTGTCAATTGATGTGTGCTGTCAAGGTGACTAACAGAATAGCACCTTCCTACATTGAGTTATTAATCTGGCTGTATGCCCCCTCCCAATTGCTCTGGTCTACAAATGAATGACTAGTATTATCATCATTGCTGCAAATAGCTATCCAGTTCTATGCAGTGTG
>JANJYQ010347025.1:8202-26590 GCA_024605255.1 Rastrelliger kanagurta | reverse complement strand
ATCTTAACCCTTTCATGCTCAGTGGTCACTACAGTGGAGCTATTCAAAAGCTAATTTCTTACATTCATTGGTCAATTATTGCTGTATTAATTTCACCATGAGGAAAGTGCAGGAAGGAGTATATGGCTGCTGCCCATTTTTTACAGTCTATGCTGCTGCCGTATGTGTTCTGTTCATTTATGAACGCCTCCCTGTTAAGTTCGGAGTTGCTCCATCAGTAAGCGGACATGGCTGCATGTAGCTGATTGAGTGAGAAAGTATCATGAGGAGAGAGGCAGCGGTGAGTCGATCAATAACACGTTACACATCGGTTGTTAATGCAGCGTCTATTAGAGCTAGAGAGAGAGGGAACGCGCATAACCCATCATCCCCTCGTAGTGTGTGTCTGTCTGTGTGACTGTTAATGCTGTCAATGTTTAGGCCACTGCAGTTAGTGTAGCACTGCTAGTGGAGCTGGCTACAGGTCAATAGAAGGGACAAAAAGGCTTGGGAAATCATAATCGCAATTAAAAATATTATTCGTGATTATGATTTGCATTGATCTCATCTCAAAAAACAATTTTAAAAAAGCCTGTTTCGTTTAAAAATGACATAAATGGCATTATGGGCATGTTGAAGAGATGGCCTGTCTCATGTGGTATGATGGTGAAATGTCGTCTTACTGTTTTTTTCCTTTTTTTTAAAAAAAAAAAAAAACTGGCTATAATTTAAGCAGCTTAGTCTAGTTGTTAAGAATAACAGCACTGTCAGAGCATCATCACACATACAAGTGCTGCTCTTTCAATATGTATCACTAGAGGGAGCCATTACAGTTTCATTCTTTTGTCAAACTTAACTCCATAGCAAAATAAAGGGCAGCAATAGTGTGTAACACTTCACAGCAACTATTTAAGTTATCAATTAATCACTATTGCCAAAAAATATGCCTGTATGTTGAGTCACAAAGACACGAATGCACACTTTGGACGATTAAATAAGATAAGCACATGTAATAATTCAGGTAAACATTGAAGGTAACAAAAGACTGACCTCTCAGTTGGTTACAAACAGCTGTTTTAGTGTTTGCCAATCTGTGTCTGCTTTGCACAAACAACAGACAGTAAATCCTGCTCTGACTTCTCTTTTCCTTGACACAGCCACTGTTTGTAACGCTCCAGACATTCTAGCTTTTGTTTGTGCAGGCACCCTCTTTTCTCTATACTGAAGCAGCTGCACTCACTGCTGTGATCTGTGCCCTAAAAGCATGGGGGCATAGATCACAGCATGTGTGCTATGCTTTTTCATGCTAACTGGCCTGTGAAGATCATGTAACAGGAGAAGAATTATTGCTTATTACATTCCCAATTGAGTCATTCTATAGATGAAGGTAAGCTAAGCAGCTTTATGGTAGAGATGCCTGATTTGCATTTGCAGCAAAATACGTAATACAGCATGTTAAGTCATTGCTACAGCAGTGAAGGGAATTATGCATTGATACAGATGAGACTGCTTAGTCACCACAGGACACAATGTAGTGACATCAATGAATGTGAAGCATTAACTGTGAAACAGTAAAATAGATTATTGATGTGTTGTTAGATTGCTCTTGTGATGAGTTGTGTGGTGGGCTTTGTGGTACCTAGCCCGAGCCTGATTGACCCAAGGGGAATTCTTCCATTCAGACCATTGTTACCTTGAATAACAGTTGATTGTACCTACAGGTTACATGCTACACTAAATGCTCTGCCTGTATTACTCCGGATTTCTTTTTGCAACAGTAAAGTTCAGTCACGTTGGTAAAGAAGTTTTGAGTTTCATCTGGCCAGTATTTGAGAAGTTGAGCCTGATATGCAGCAACAGGTAAAAACAGATGGTTTATAAATTTGAGATGCTATTGCGTTATGGAGTGTCATGTACCAGTAATTGGCTTCAATTCATATGCCATTGGCAGTTAAACACGTCACCCAAGAGGAATGGCTTATTGGCTTATTATAAGCTCCTTGTATTTTGTGCCAGTGGCTCATCGTGCATAATATACTGGTTATCGCGGTTAGTTCCAGATTAGTCAGTTTTCAGTTGTGGGAAAACCTTTATGTGTGTTGAGTGATATCTTGCAGAAAAAGAACTAAAATTGAACACTAGGTTTGTTTCAGACTTGACATGGATATGAGTTCCTGGATTTGGGTCTCCTTTGTAGGCCTGCAGAGAAGACTTGTCACAATGAAGTAACACCTACCAAGTTTTGCTCGCACAGTCCACGGAACTGCTGGAACTTCTGGGACATTAAGAGCTGGGCACTTCCAACTGCACTGCGGACCTTGCCCAGCACTTCAGAAAGGAAGACACAAAAAGAAAGTTCAATACACATATGTTAATGAAAGTCTCAGATGCATCACATTATTCTAGCTTGGCAACTTTAAATAGAAAACAAGGTGATAAACACAAACATCTGTATGTATTGCACATACAGAAACAGCATCACCTGCACCACATGGTCTCCTGTTGATAACCATTCAAGCCAAAACCAACTGTAGACATTTAGGTGTGCCTTGCAATGTATTGCCAAAATCTACTCTACAGGGTGGCACGAAGAGGATTACAGTGTATTGGACAATGTTATCCTCTTTAAAGACATCTAAGCTTATATAGATACTGCAGCCTTCTGTCCGTCAGTATTCACCATGTTAGTCTGTTGATGTGTCAAAAACTAGGGCAAACATCTGCCCTGACAAAATTGGGACTCCTATCTGATCACTGGATTTCAAAGTTATAGCAATGTGATTATATTACGGCGAGACTGAGCTCAGGACTGGAGATTTGCATCAGATTTAATGCTGACTACTTTTCCATAAAAAGGACACACAAAAATTCAGTTTTGAAAAAATTTGAAAAAAAAAACTATCCACACTGCAATACATAAAATGATCCAGTGCCCTTGATAAAAACTAAGCATCCACAGCCTTCTAATTATTTATGCGTACAGTGTGCATATGTGTGTTTGCTCACTACTGTATGCCTTGTCAGGCTTGATGTTGAAGCACTAATTTAATCTGGAGGTTTAATCAGTTCCAGAGTAGATTTGTGTAATTCTGGGGATTATGGGCCTGCTTGTGTGTGGTAACCCCAGGTATTACAGCATCATCCCCTCCATGCTGTGTATGTCTGATAGAGCGATTGTAGAGTCTGAGGCAGAACCCTATAACTGAGCTCTGAACCCCATGCTGAGGTTAAACAGAAACAGAGGTTTCATTCAGAAGCACTGTACATGTCTGACTTCAGCATGATTTGATTGAATATTTTGGCTTTGTTCTATTATTACTGTGCCAAATAACTCTGGATATGGCTTTATTTAATAGATGGACATTTGTTATGCTACCCAGAGAATAAACCTTTACAAATGTAATTGGATATTATCACTGGAATAAAAATGGATTATGCCATTACCATTTTTATATCTCTAGCTGCCAGTGCTGTATAACTATATTATTTTATCTTATGTCAAAGAATCTTATTCCATACATGTAAAATCTATGAATACACAAGCCTTGATCATTCTTCGACAATATTTATTAACTGGTTGTTTTCAATTTACAGACTATTTTGAGGAGGATCTGCCCCTTTCATGACTTGCCATCTCATCCAGCTAGTGTGAAAGAAAGTAAACAAACACACTTTTAGAAGTGTATTGGCATTTATTTGCAATATTACCGTATAAAGTCACAGGACCTGTGAAAACAGTCCAAATGTGGTTTCCTTGCTGTATACTGCCAACCTTACCCTCCTCTGAGAGCTGGTTGTCTTTGGTCTCCTGATCCATCTGTTGGCACCATCCTTCCATGCGTCCTGTTTCGGCCTGCAGCAGCTTTAGGAACCAGTGGCCATCTCTCCGACAAAGCGTTCCCCCACTTACAGTTTGGGGGGCGCTGCTGTTACTCCCATTCCCACTCTCCAGCCAGGGGTCTGGAGGTGGTAGTGATGAGGGATCCAGTGCTGGGTCCAGACTTTCTGAGAAAGAGGAAGAGCTACTTCGTGTGGTGGAACGGTTGAGGATCTGCCTGGGAGGTGGAGGTGAGGAGGTGTCACCAGTAGTGCCTCCGTTGTCTAATGAGTCCTGTCCAGGGGGGGAGCTCATGGATTGGCTGGCACTATTGACCATTACTTTCTTCTGAGTGGGTTTGATATTATTGATATGGGAAATGGCAGAGATTTCTTGTGTGTCTGAGTCTGTTTCTTGTTTTGAGGCCATGCTACTGGAGCGACTGAGCCTGAAACAAACAGGGCAAGACTCACTATGACAAAGAGTCTTTTTTTTTCCTTCAACAGCACAAGCATTCAAATGTTGGCCAAACAACTTATGTAGACAAACACAACACTAAATTATTCAAGCATGGTCTCTCAATTACAGGAACAAACAAGCACCGGTCGTCTGAGAATTGATCAGACTGGGATCTGTGTAAATGATAACTGTGCACATAGACTGTCATCAGATCACTTATCCCAGATTCTAGTTTTCACACAGAGAAAAAGCTTTGTTAGGCCTTTGAAAGAATTGGATGGGTATAAATGCTGTATAACATTATTCACTCGGGAAATGCTTACAAGTCAGATAATGTTAATGAATGATAATGTTAACTGAAGAATCTTTAGCAATAATCATATTCAGCTGGTTGTGTTTATCAAATATGAGTAGCTGCTACACACCAACTCCAAATGCAACATGCAAAAGTAAGAAAATACAGGAGGAAGGCATGTGTGCCTCCCAGAGCTTCCTGGCATTCAAAACATCACAAGCACAGAATGCAAACCACACTGCAATAACCAAGAAACGGGTCTCAAATAATACAGTATGCAGAGACAAGTTTAAACAGTAAGTCCACATGCCAAGAATCTGCTCAACAACACCAATACGACACACAAAGTAGCTCCTGTGAAGAGAATAAATAGTCAGCTATAATATGAATTCCTCACGTTGTTACAAGGACAGGAAGAGGACTTACTGCCACCCGTCCTCCACCTGTACTCCGATTGACTGAAATTTGGCCAGTGGTGGGGTCTCTTCTCGTGGAACTTCCTGAATACAATCAACCTTAGAACAAAAACAATTTAAAGCAAACAATTAAAATTACAATTGAAGACTAAGTTTAAAATATATCAACATAGACATTAAAACTTGATATGATAGATTTCTTAGACCTCAAATTAATGACTCTTAATGACTTAAGTTAGTAGCTTAAGTACAGCTGTGAGAGTTGATTAATTTTCCAAATGATAAACCAAAAACCTTGGAGGAAAAAACAGAAAAATCCACATAGTTTTGTGCTTGTTCTTCAATAAAATGCCATGCTTAATGGTTACCCTGACTGAGTTTTGTAATGTGCATGGTCTGGAAAATGGAGAGGAAGACTGTTATTTTAGCACATACAGGACAGAAAGTCATGGTTGAGGGAAACGACGAATATGCATTCTCTGCCTCCTATACCACAGTATACAGCCAGCTCTAATGATAGGGGGAGATTCATCCTAATGAGACCTTTAGCTTGCATGCACATTTTTGGGCTTGATGTGACACACAGACATTTCCATATACCACAGAGGATTACTGTTAAAATGATTTTTTCCCCCCTGGATTCAAACTCAACAGGCAGAAAATCAGAAAATGCCAACAGTACTACATGGACTGTGTTAGCATGCTTTTACCTGTATGCCGATGGAGGACAGTTTCCGCCTGGGTACTGGGGCCACTAGGGGCTCCTCTGCTGCTAGATTCACTTTATTTAATTGTGATTTCAGGGAGTCATGCTGGACTACTGAGTCACTTGTCTCAGTGGCAGCATTGGCGGTGGCAGGGGCAAGTGGCTCTCTTGGGGTAGCGATGGGAGTAGGGATGATGTGTGGAGGGCGGGGTATTCCACGAGCCAGGCTGTTGGCACGGGTGCTGTCAAGGCTGTCAGACGAGTTGCTATGTGCGTGGCTTGACTGGCTGTTCACCTCTGACCTGCGGTCCTGCTGATCCAGGTAGTTGTCCTGGGCTGACTCTGTGCTGCTCTGTACTGTCACAGAGATGTAGGGCTTGGAGGTTGTACGGGGCGGCACTGGGGGAGGAGCAGCCTTCTTACAGGTGGTTATACATGTAGAGACTGAAAGAAAAGAGAATGGAAGCGAGATAAAAGATAAGAACATGTGAGAAAAAGTGAAATAAGGGGTTAAGGATGACATATGACAGCAGTGGAGACATCAGTTGCAGCAAATTGTTGTGGCCTGTTCACAGCAAACTCAAAAGAGGAATGTACAAAAAGAAAATATGTCAGTACTGGACTGAAAACCCGTATAATTTCTTATCATTCTAAGTTTTCTCAGCATGAGCAGCACTCTTCATGCTATACATGACTACACAGGGACACTGTTGCATGAAAACTGGAATACCAGCAGAATCAGGGAAGCATCCCCTAAAGTGGAAAATTAAATCAGGCAGAACACTTAGCAAACATACCGATCCACACAGGTGACTAAATTAAATCTCGCATGTTGCGCTTCAGAAGACTTGATCATGAGATAGGTGATGAATTCAGTGAAGCAATTTGTTGACCATCTGACTCCAAAAATGGTTCAAAAGTTTAAGGAAGCATTTACTGGTAACTGCACCACTCCATAAGACCAGAACATATTACTAACTCCAGTAATGAATGGGATAAGAGAGATACAGATATAGCTGAAAATGTTACCTCTTCACTTTTTAAAAAAAAAAAAAAAAATCCCAAAATTCTCTGTATTAGTTTGAAATTTACAAAAGTATCCATTATTTTCTTTTCATGCTGAATATAAGAAACGTTACTTTTGATTTGCAACTTAATATGTTATTTATCACAATAAAATAAACTGCCCTAGCCAAAACGATTGGCACCCTTAACTCAATAAGTCTTGTAGCACAGCCTTTGGAGGCCATAGCAGCAGTCATATACTCTTTCCATATACCTGGATAAAGTTTCTACACTTCTTTGCTCATTTTCATTTGGTCAGCCATGGATAATGCGACTTAACATGATTGTATCTTTAACTAGACAATAAGCATGGATCTGTATATATAATCAATTAACTTAAAGTACACCACAATCATGGTGAATTACTTTAATAAAATGAAAGGAGACCGGTAATTTCAGAGACCAAAGACATCAAGGACAAAGGGAGTAAAGACACCACTGACATCTCTATCTCTAAAGACCAACATTATTAGACTAAAACAATGTGACAAGCCAGAAAACTATTTTAAAAAAGCCAATGGGCACTAAGTATTAAGCTTTGTTAATATAGAACCATGCTGCATTGCACAGTCTCATCATTAGAAGCTTGAGGCTCCTTATATCAGGATATATTATGTAGGCTAACAAGAAATCTACCCAGCATGAGTTCAGCACACAACATATAAAGATTTTTATTGTGAAAAACAGGCTTAATGAAACATCTCCACTTCTTGCTCTGTTTTCTGCCTGATACATTATTTCACCACTAGATCAAATGGCTATGATGACTTCAATGGATACAGGAAATAAATAAATGGCATGTAAAGAGTAATTCAGCCTGTGACACACAGGATATCAACAGAGGTCAAGTTAATGACAATTAACAACAGTGTGTGTGTGTGTGTGTTAATTCATCAAGATGGCTAGAAAATGCAAACCAAAAGTAACAGCAGCCACAGAAATCCCCTCATACTACATGCACAGTAAAAGGCAAAGTTTAATGCCTGACAGCTGAAACCACCAGTCTAAACAGGGAATTTTACTGTAACATTATGAACCCTGTGACTGCTATATAATCCCTTAAACAGAAGCTTTATTTGACACCACGATGGAAAAACACAGTTCATGGAACCTGTACAATATATGAAAGTTGGTACAGTGCAAGGATGATGTAGTTTTTTAAAATTTCTATTACTTTTTATTTTTATTTAATTCTTCTTGTTTTAGTTTTTCTGGTATTAGAAGAAGCCAAATTCAACAGCGCATTTTAAAATTTACTTCAAAGAGGTTGTTCAACAGTCCTGTGTAGTGAACAGTGAACAGCTGAAGTGACGAAAAATTATAACAGAAATGGTAATACCACTGTCATAACCAGAACATTTTCTCCATTGACATTTTAAGTGTTTCCCACTGAGATGAGAGGAAATGATCTTATGAAAACATGCATGCCAAACCCTTAAGGGCACTGAATGAGGCAAACATTATTTATCATGTTGCTTCACTGAAACGTGTGTGGTTAAAAAAACCTTGAAAAGTCATCAAGGATTTTGAAAAAAGCCTTGCAGCAAACATGTGAGCTGCTGGGAAAACACTCAAACAAAAGGGTTGTTGTTCATTGTAATCCCCTTCTTAGCTTTATCTCTGATGTGTATGCAACCTCACCTAGCACGCAACTCATGTGACCTTCTACATATCTCTGTGTTAGATTTGAGGTGTTAATGGAGTTGTCACTCAACAATTCCAGTGATTCATACTAGTTTAAATTGCACTGAATAGCTCCACAGTCCTCTTTGTTAAAAAGTAGCAAACATCCACTTTTGTGGAATAGATATTTGTCCTTGCAGAAAACTGTTCTGCACCATACAGTACATCTGATACATTTACTTGACAGAAAGAGAAACACAGTTAGGCAAGACAACAATTTTTCCCACACATCCCCACACCACACCGGATAGAAGACATAGACCTTGCTACACATCATAAATAGTATGGATTTGCTCACATACTTGATTTATTGACTGCACTTTAACTTAACAAAATATTAGCCTTTGCCTCCCAGCAAAAGTGAACTTGGCATGAGTTAAGGTTTGCTCTAGAGCTGCAACAATTAGTCAACTGAAAGAAAATAAATAATAAATTAAAGTAAATAAAATAAAGCGATTTTTCAAGCAAAAAATGCCAAATGTCTTGTTATAGTCTCTCAGTTGTCTTATTTAATATCTGATGTTAAATGTTTAGCCAGAAAAAAGAAGCAAAATCAAGGCATCATTGTGGTTTCATTGTGAGTGCCATTTTTTCACCATTTTGTAACATTTTCAGTGGTTCCCACAGACCAGGTAGCAATTTGTGGCGCCCGTGGTTGATGGTAAAGCGAAGATGATGAAAAGAAGATAGTAATCTGGGGCTGTTACAATTTCTGAGCAGATCATGTACACTCGTGGGATTTTGCAAGATATAAATCTAGCAATAAAATTTTAATTTGAGGAAACCTGCAGTTGAGCATCCACCTCTACTACACAAACCACTACCTCAGATTTATCCGCTAGCCTATGACCACCACCACCCTTGTCTTGAGAGAATTTGCTGAGACAGCTTTTCACTGTCCATGCTGTCCCTGTTGACAGAGGTACATACTAGACAGAACAGGGTCATCACTGTCGTGGCTCCACTCCTGCATACACAGTCGGCACAATAATTGTCACTGTGCCTGGGTGTGAGGGGGAATTCGTGTGAGAGTGTCTGTGCCCCTGTTTTTGGATACCTGCACAGCAAATCTCCAAGTGTCACATCATGCTTTCATCATTCTAGAAAAAAAAAAAATCACCCTAAAGTCTTAATACCACAGAATCTGCTTTACCCACAAAAAACGAGCCATAAATCATAACTGACATCTGCCTCTGAGATTGGACAAGAGATAAAGCAGAAGAGCCTGATATGACTCATTGGCTAGTCTGATATTATCAGGTTTATGTTATCACTAATATTTCCATAATGTGAGTAAAAGGAAACTGCATTACAAAAGTGCTGAAGATAACATGTTTGAGGATTGTGAAGTTTATTTTTTAAAAAGTGGAACATCCTGCTAACACATATCCTATCCTTCCTAACCCTGTTGGGGCAGCATGTCACATATGATGCTTCCTTTAAACACACAAATACACTAGTACTCAGATGTTTGATGTTGCTCTGTCTACATATAGTATATCTGAGCTACGAGAAACAGAGATTCTGTTAGATACAGGTTAAAGGGGAACCACATAAGTGATCAGACAGATTGTAAACAACACTTCAATCAGTGTCTACTGTTCACACTCTGGTTGTGGCTCCTGCACCACATTTCAGATTTCAGCCATGAAAGTGATGTGCGAAAAGTGAATTTCATAGTGCAGCAAACTGATTACAGTATAGAAGAGAGAATCTAGCTTATTCATTACAAATGTCCACAAAATGCTAGAAAATGCACCCACGGCAGAAACTTCCCACAGACAGACAGTAAATGGCACATGCACTAATTCAGACGGTTTCCTGCATTTCTTATTCTACAGAACTCAGCAACACATGACCACAGCTGTGCAAGCATAAAACACACTTCTGAATGTGTACCACTTACTGAAAACAGTACCAATGCTGACAAAGACAAATCTTAACACTCTTCAGTACCACAGAATAGAGCTGAACAAATGGTCATGAAGCCAAATACTGTTGCTTCTCAATTAGGCTGAACCTGTGAACAAGAACCATTCAGTAGAAATGACAAGTTGCTCTTCAGAAGGGAATTTAACAACAGAAACAACCAGATGCTTTGTGCCAAAATGTTAGAGTGGAATCTGGAGTGGGCACTGAGCACTGCTGTTTTCATGCCATCTGGACAGTGGTGCTGTTGTCCACAGCAAGGCCTGGTTCAAGATGTGATTTCCAAGGGAGGAAAACAATTAGCTGAGAAAAGCTGCAGCAGCTGAAAACAGTTTCCAACAACCCCTATGACTGTGCTAACCTCACATTCTCACCAGTGCAAAATCTCAAGTTTAGCATTGCTTTGTAATGTCATCCCACAGAGAGTGATACATCAGCAAAGTATGTTAACAATGTGTATCTCAGTTATATCAACATCACTGATGATGATATAGGGGCATGAAAGAAAACCTGAAAACAAGCAAATCCATTCTAAAAACTTAACCAAGGGTTTAAAATGTAGCTCCCTTTAACCTTTCCCTTACACTTGATTGACAAAAGAGGAATACTTTGTTGTAGCCAGCTGCGACACTGAGATGTCATTTACCAATCCACAGTCAGTGACATAATCACTTTAAAATGTATATAATAGATAACATTGTAGATTATGTGAAAGTAAACTATGTTCGTTGGTGCATCATCACATTAACCAAATTTCAATGAAAACACTTTGAAAGTAAATTTGAATCCCTTCATTGAGCACATCACATCATGACCCCCAACATGCTTATTTCATCAATAAATACTGAGGATGACAGTTTGCTTCCACTTTCTTTAGTCTAATGAAGTCTACTGAAATATTTGACCAGTATCAATATAAACTGTAAGCTCACTAGCTGAAGTGATGCTGTCCTGTTGTCAGTAGGAGCTGAACTAGATACAGGAACAATGAAAGCAGAAAAGAAAGTAGATTGTGCTGCTCAGTTTAGCGGTGCTTGCCAAGTGGCCTGCTGCTTTCCAGTTGACCCATCTGGATTGTTTAATCCAATAAGAGCCACAAGACATAGACAACCTCGTCTGAAACTGTCACCACAACCATTATCCCAATGAATTATCACATCAGAAGCTTTCAACAAAAAGGACAGTGACAAAACTGTGAGGCCCTCTTTATTAAATGTGACCTCAAAATGGGATTTAATCCATGTTGAGATACAAAGGCCACCATGTGGGAGAGAAAAGTGGGGCAACCCTCAAATAATCCCCAGTGTAGGCCAATTTTCCATCTCAGCACTCAAAAGCCAACAGCTTTCATGAAGATGAGTAAATACTAGAGGTGTAACGGTACATGTATTAATTTGTAACAGTTTAAAACAGGATGATCAATATGTGACCCCTCAGTTTGGAATGTGCCATGACCCCAAACCATTACCTGGATACCTGAACTACCACTATCATCAGAATGACAAACTAGAAACACATAACACTGACTGAGTGCACAACTATCATTAAAATATGTGCCGTTATCGCAGCAGTGAAACAATATCAGGGGCCTTTTGTAAATTACCATTCAAAATGACTGTCAAATTGAAATGCTACCTTTGTTCAAGTATTGGCTGTATTTGAAGTTCAATATTTTTTTTTTTTATTATTCTATGAAATTCTTGGATTTGGATTTTTAGTTTTGTTTTTGTTTGTTATTAGCTTGGTATTGATAAGCTTTTAGTTTGAAGGATACATTTTCCTGAGACTAATTTGTTGAAATCAGATGGGTCTAAGGAATAAAACATAACCATACACTTGAACATGCTCTTAATTTCATTCAAAACTCAAGGTATGAGTTTGTATGATATTAACAAAAAGGTAATGGGCGATCTGTGCATTTACTTGTTTGTGTGGGAAATGAGGAAGTTATGCTACGGTTTACTACACTTCGGCTACTAACTTAGTGTGGCCTTTTGTGCAAGAGTGGTTATCTACAATTTACAATAAAACAGTGTATGATATAAAAAAAACAACCCTGCCTTTTTTTGTTTTTTTAAATCAAGTTTTTTTTCATTGGAAAAATCTGAAAATTTACACATAGTAGGTATTCCAAGTCCTGTAGCCTACATAAAACGCCAGCAGTGAGAAAAAGGTTAAGGAGGGTGACTTGGTTTAACTGATTATTATACACTATATGACATCATTAGATTATTAATACTACGGCACCTATGTGTAAGCAGCATGTTTATGGTAGCTGCTGGAAGTGGAGCCACTTTGGCTGCCTTATGTACTGTCAGACAATAAATCAGCATTAAACAGCTGTCAGCAAGTGTCCTTATAGCTTGCAACAAACAGAAAGGTTGTTTTCATTTTCCACTGCAGCACAATTCAGGTGTTTCAGTAATAGTTTTGGCCAATGAGCCGCTGTTTGGCATTTACATTTTTCAAAATAATAGACCAAAATGTTATTTTCTACATTTTTTACTGCAGTACTGAGATAGCACCAAACTGTGACCCCAACAACGAGACCCCCCCACTGCAGGCAGCTAAAGGGTCATACAAATGCAAAAATGCGTCTTCGTGCAGTTTTAACAGCACCCTTCACTGACTCCCATTGTGGAGCATGACAACCATAAGAGTACACATACTGTGGACAGCAACAGAGCATGTTGTAGCTTACTTAACACATAGTAAGATATACTATTAATTAATATGGTCAAGTCTGCATCAAAGCATGACAGGCCATAAATGCTTCTAAAATTAAGAAACAAGCATACAGTATACAAGTGAGCAGAGGGACAATTCAAAATTGATTTCGTAGTTTGAAAGTATGATGGTTGTAGAGCTGTTTAAGATTGTTTGAGCTACTTGTTTTTGCTTAATTCAACGTTAAATCAGTTTGCGTCTCACTCGTCCTTAAAAGACCGATTTTCACAATTTAGCCACGCTCTCTTAATTTATACTAGTGGAGAAAACTGAGATATTTAAATGTTAACTCTGACATAAATCAAAGTCAACGTTAAGTGCCTCTGGTGATTCTTGTATTAAATTCATGGTCAACGCAACACCGTGATGTAAAAACACCACCTTTAAAGTTAGCCTGGATAGATGCTCAGAGAGGGAGTGAAAGCACGAACCGAGAGTAAATTAGTTAACGGTACAGTTCAGTACCAGTAACGTTATACGAGCTAACGACCACTAACTTTACTAACTTTAATTTATCTGAGTAATTTACATAGCACTTCAACAATAACAATAAGCCCTCAAAATACTTACCCTGCTGTCAGACGCAGACAAAAACACAGCACAGCGGGGTCTAGGGTGAATGTAACTCATAAATTTTAAGGGCAGCAGTAACCGGAGCCAGCTGTAAGTGTCACGGTATTGTGGAGAAGAAAAGCCGGGTTTAGTTGCCTTTTGTTCGGCGTCTCTCTCTCTCTCTCTGACCTCCAAGGAGGCGTGGTGAAGGGTCCACTGGTGCCTTTAAGAACGCCTCGGACACTACAATTTTACAGTGTGTTGACGGTAAATGAAAGGTATTAATAAAAACATGTATAGACGCGTATGACTTGTCTTTATATCATCAAAAATATCGACAAAGCTAATATGTATGGCTCGCATTTTAAGCTTAACACTATTTTAGAACAAAGTAAAACAAAACAAAACAAATAGCACACTGAAAGCACCATGTACTCTGGTCTAACTTGAAGACGATGTGATGAAGAGCGCCACTCTGTGGATACTTTATGATAATGACCCAGGCAGATGCTGCACATGAACCCACGCTCTACTTCTGAACTCACGGAGCACTACGTTGTCAGCAACTGCCTGTCAAACCCTTTTCTACTTATCATGTCATCATGTACCATTCGCCTACCACTGCAAGTTCAAAATTAAACTGGCAAGCAAACTGCCCAGTGCATTCCTGTGCTATTTTGACATGTGAATTATCCCCTCTACAGATAAGGAAGGCCCTTATATATCTTGTCATAATATTGATAACCACAGTCCACAGTGATGCAGTGATGCTTCATCTGCTTCGGGTGCAACAGTGTATTCCATACCTGGCTGTCAAACAACTGACAAGGCAGAGGTTTGATTACCTAAATAGCAGCTGCATGCATTTCACCAGCCCACTGGCTTTTTTCACTCAAGCTTGTCCAGTTGCAAGCTAATAAGGAACTTCTAAGGGGGAGAGGTTTTAAAATGTTACCTGTGTGTGGGGGTAGGATGCGTGGTCTGTCTGTCCCCAAACGTTGAAGAAAAATTGCAAGTTGTTTCTCCTTTGGGGCTTTGTCCAAGCCAGTGGCTATCAGGTAAGAGCCAAACTGTTCTTTCCATGTCTTCCACTGTGTAGAAAGGTCGTCTAGCATGGGCAAAAGAGGCTGCATTTAAGCTAAAAAGTCTGGTGTGTGCATGTTGGAGGACTATCCCACCCGGGACTGAGAGTATGTCAAAGTTATGGCATTAAAATGTTTTAGAAAATAAAAATCAAGACAAGAATTTGGTCTATGTACCAGCATAACTTTAAAATTGTTTAAATTAAAATTGTTTAAATTTTTTTAAAATTGTTATTAGAAATTGTTACCAAGGCTTATTGTGTGATGGTTAGTACTCATACTGTTTGTATGAATATTATTGTTTTATTGCTATTAAAAACATTTTCATCAAATGATGTTAAGAGCTCTTTATTTCCCTATTTATTTGGGTTATCAGGTTAAAATAGTTTGCAGCAAATTTATACTCTTTTTCAGCTAAGACTCACCAGTGCTGGTGCTGTAGGTGTGAACAGTGGTGTCAGTTGGAGGAGGTGAGCCTGAGTCTATGGATGCTGTGTCATCATCTTGGGAACAGCCAGCCTGGATGGCTCTAAGGTAGCTGTGGCTGCGAGATCGGAAGCATGTAGGCATGGGTAAGTCTGGAGGCTCTGGGTTGTCCTGAGAATGGGAACGAGAATCTCTGTATGTGGACTCGGAACTGCGGTCCTCATAATGATGACTCATATCCAGGTCCCGTAGCTGGATGGAGGAAAAGAGGAAAATAATATTGCTGCAGAAAGTTTTGATTTAACAGTACATGTATCAAGTAGAATAGCTTTTTTGACCATACACACTCGGGTACTGGAGGTGACCTTTAACTGCCCTGCTGACTGGCACTCTCCAACTGTGAGGCACATTTGGTTGTATTCGCTAAAAAGTGTCAAAAGTTAGTGTGAAAACACACAATTACTGCTCAGCAGAGCAGAGCACAATGCTCTGTAACCTCAGTATAAGTAGGGTTGCTCCTCTTACTTCCTTTTGAGCAGAGTGCCTGTCATTTCATCTGTAAAATGCTCTTTAATTTTTTGATATTTCTTACATGGCCCACTATATAAGACTTGCCGACGTACAAAAAACAAAGGAAACATCAAAGAAAGAGGAATCGCTTTCAAAAGTTTTTAGTTTGATTTATACGACAACTGCAAGCTGCAAAAGTCAGTTGTTGTTGAGAATTCCTTTGAAGAGTAAGAAGCAGCCTTTCAGATGATGAATTTCATATTCTGGTGCCTGACAAAAAGAGCCAGTAGGCGTTATAAATGTGTTTGTAGTGAAGTTTTTTTGATGGTTCACTGAGTGGTAATAGAAGGAAGTAAGGCAAGTGCAGAGGAGATACCAGAAAGGAAAATGAAGCATACTGTATACTTTTTGTAGCCATGGTCAAGCTTTTGGTATAGGTAACTTGTCCCCATTTGCATTTATTTTTTTATAGCACAGAGCTGAAATGAGTTTAATTTATAATAACTATCACATTTGTATGCTGCTACAGTATGCATGTAAATGAAAGCAGTACATTCATATACTGGGCAAATTTGTTGTCATGCAGTGACTTGTTAGACATTGGGTGCAAATCCTTTACTAATAGCTTGCACTGCCTCATTTGACTAGTTCATTGAAAAAGATCAGAGCCATTTCATGTTGTTGTTCATCATCTCAGTGACCTTGCCACTGGGAAGTTAATGGCTCTTATGTAAGTAGATGAATTAGACTTAAAAGTATCAATGTCACTCGTTTGGCTTTGAGGTTTGTAACAATTAATGTGAGACACAGTTGAAAAATGGGAATTCTTTGTTCATTTTAAGCTCATTTCATTAATGCAATTCAAGCTGTATCTGTGAAAATGCAAATTATATGATGGAAATTAGTGTTAGTGGCTAAAATCAGACAAAGGGGTCTTTGAAAAAAACAAAAAAAACTGGTGATTTAGGAAAGGAAAGTTTGCTTGAAGCTAAGTAATGAACATTTCCAGCATGTACAAATGTCTTCTTGAATCATTACAAAAATATATTCCAAGCTAAGGACAGAAAAAAATAGAGAAACAGAGACAGACTCAGGAATGCAATATTTGGGCTTATGTAGCTCATAAACACCCCTTTTAATTCAATCCCTGTCTATCTTGTCCACACGAGCACTGACCTGTCCCATGCAGCTACGTCTGCCCAAGGTGCTGCAGGCCTGGCTGAAGTCATCATCATCCCAGTGTGGCAAAGATGAGCCTGTACCCCCAATGCAGTCTAGGTTGTCCAGGCTGCGGTTATTGGAGAGCTCTCTGAGAGATGGAAGACAGCTGGAAAGGGGAGTATGTCGAGAGGAAAGACAAGATAAAAGAGATGTATTGAGAACATAGGACAATTTAAGGCAATTTCAGGAGTACAGGAGGATATTTAGGGAAAATATGGAAATACAGTTGATGTTAACATATGATGCCAGGGAGGCAGTTATAAATATGAATTGGGAGAGAAAATGAGCGATCAGGAAAACAGGAATTGAAAGAGAGATAAATAGAGGATAAGGTTGATATTCAAGTCTTCCCTTTCATTTCCATTTTCATTGATGAGTCATTATGAATCAATATCTAGCCTCTATTCTATTCATTTTAGCATCAGTCATTACAACTTCTGAGCATGCAAAGCTGATGATGTCAGGTGACGCATGTCTCTATGCCATCATGGTGCCAAAGTCAAAGAACAAGTTTTTGTTTAATCAAAGAACCTGCTAACTATGTTTTTACATATTCTTTGTTGGCACACAGTGATTGTAACATGACAGTAAGCTGCCATGCCATGGTCTATGGACACATATGCTCCCTCATCCCGCCATTTAAGTGTCAAAATCAGCTACTTTTCACCTAAAAGCACTGGGCAGATGGTATTTACAAGCTTAAGGGAGGTTGGCAGTTGTTGGCAGCCCGGCATGAATTTGGCATTTGGAATTGCCACTGACTTTACAAATGTCTGAGGGGGGCAGTGCACAGTCGTTGATTGTAGATCACCCAATCAAACATTAAGTGTTTTGCACCACACCCCTGAGACGTGGCTTACAGACCTATCACTGACCTGCTCATTGACCTGCCCAGCTGGTGCAGAGAGGACACACTGTGGAGTGGAGACCACAGGGCATCCAGCTCCCCCTGCAACAACGTGTATTCCAGGGTTCTGCTGCTCACGAAAAATCAGGGTGGAGCAGACCGGAAGAGAGTTGTGTTGAATGGTCAGGGATTGGCAGGGGGAGTAGGGTTAGTCATTTAAACACGATTTAGGGAAGAATAGACTCTTAAAATTCAAAACAAAGACTTTAAAGGAATGAAATCTTTTTGTCTTGTGATATGTGTAGGTGTGTGTATCTGGTAGACTTGCATATTTGTTTATCAAGATAATGCTTTTTCTTTTACCCACTGTCTGCATATAGTGTCACACTGGCATTTTGAGACTGTAACCTCCAAAATTTGAGGACAGTTCTAACACACAGCAGGAGCTAAGGCCATCATCACATTTTCAAGCCATCGCTTCACTTCTCTTGCTGCAGTTTGTTTACAAGCATCATCCACTTTCAGTGAACTTATTCTGGACGGCAAACAAAATGAGGTAAATAAATTAATAAATAATGTCAAGTCAAATGTATTGTTTTGACAAAAAAACTCATCTAGCTACACAGAAATTGTAAGGTATCTTCACAAAGTATGCTTTGGACATGTGTGGACAC
>JANJYQ010346195.1:1197-15852 GCA_024605255.1 Rastrelliger kanagurta | reverse complement strand
TGCTTTTGTTGTTTTCCTTTCTTTTTGTGTGTGGTGAGCCTTCTAACCCCAGTTCATTCTGTTATGGCACCACCGCAGTCCAGGATGATGCTGCCCCAGGTACCCAGGAGTACATTATGTTACGGCAGGACTCCATCCACTCTGCGGATATAAGGAGTAAAGGGTCCCCCTTTCGTGCTAAGTGTCACGAAATCTTCTGCTGCCCGCTGAAGCAAGTCGTCCTCAAAGAGAGCGCAGAGCCCGAAGGTTTGTTCGCACCCCCTCCTTGTTTTGATTTGTTGATGCTCCTCGCCTCCCTCTGCCCACTCCCGTCTCGTTTTCCCTTCTCTCCGGTATTCTGTGTGAACTGATACAGTAGTTCCCCACCCCTCTAAGTTCTCTTTCATTTCTGTCCCATTTTCTAGAGAGCATCTGCTGCGCTTCTGCCCCTCCCTAGAATGTGTGCATGTGCACAATCGTGCACACGTGTGTGCACATATGTGAGTGTGTTTGAGCATAGCCATGTTTACTTGCAGAGAACCTGTAGAAGGATATCTTTCCCTCGGCCACTCTGCTCCTGTCCATCATAGTAAGTTTGTGTGTGTGAGTATGTCTGTGTATGTGAGAGAGAGAGACAGAGACAGAGACAGAGACAGACACACACACACACACACACACACACACACGCACGCACGCACGCACACACACACACACACACACACACACACACACAGACAGAGAGAGAGAGACAAAGTGGAGAAAGTGTGCATGCATCTGCCTACACACCCCCTACTGTATGTTGGACTGATGAGCATAGCATCTGTTGCTCCTTCCCACCCCTCCCTAACCCAAACCATTAACTTGGTCATTGCCACCCTGAGGCACATGCACAGACACAAACAAAGTGCAAAAAGAAAGGGGTCATAGATGGAGGCAGCTGCCGCCCTAATGAGTTCAGTGACTAAACAATTTTAGTTCCACTTCAACTCATAGAATAAATATAAAGTTTTATCCTCCTGTCCTGAAGACTATGTGAGATTGAAGATTTTCATATTCATGACTTCAATGGCATATACTCAGCTACAGACCCCCCCCCAGCCATGTAGCTCAATGGTCACTCTATCCTGTCAGTCCATCCCTCCATCCTTTCCTTCATCCTTCCTTCCTTCCTACCCTCCTTCCACCCTTACATTACGTTTTCTCTTCCACAACCTTGTTGATCTTTATCGCTTCATCTCTTCCTTTCTCCTCCCTTAGTGCTTGTAGCAGCATGAGGATATATCTGCATATTGTATATGTTAAGTCTTTGTATAGCTAGGACATGCAGTAAAGTTTTAAAAAATCCCTTTGTGCTTCAAGCATGCTACCATAACTTGCTCTGCCTGGCACTCAGGTTCTGTGACTGCCTTCATTTATCATCTATGCCCCAATAGAGTGATAAGATTGTAGAAATTGCTTTCCTTCGCAGACTTCCTGATAGGTAAGATATGAATTATCTCACTACTGATGTGTTTTCTGCAATGCACCACTCTGTTTTGTCTTGTTGCTGGAAGAGGTCCATGATATCTATACGCTTAGGTATCAGTTAACCTGTTGATGGTGGTCTGTTGAAGTGCTCAGGTACACCTTCCAAAAGGTGTGGGCCTTTCCAGGTGTCTTTCAGCTCTGTTAAATTTGTGCACATTTGTGAACTTTTTGTGAAAAATACGGAAAAATACTGGACAATGATAACATATGACTAAAAGTCACTCATTAGGATAGGGAGATGGTCAACTAAGCACCTCCTGAAAACTCTCCTCCTGCTTACTGTGCTACTTGGCTGGATGAGGTTTTTAGATGAGAGTAATTAATGTAAGTATCAAGGAAAATGTGGAGAGAATAAACACCAGCTTTGATCCTGACTACATAGACAAGAAAGACTATCTCTGCATTCATCTCACCATCGAAGAGAGCACTGAGAAAAATGTGGAAGGATTAAACACTGGCTGTTTTCACAGCCTCACCGACCTTTCTGCCAAGCATCCTACTAACCAATGTTGGGCATGGATAATAAACTGGATGATCTCCATTCCTGCATCACTTTCCACAGGATATTGGGAACTGTAATGTTGTTTGATTTATCAAAATGTTGCTAAATCCGTGGATATCAGACAGCACAATTCAACCAGTGTACCGTACTTCTGTATATCTGTTGAACAGGAAGTAAGGACCAAAAAGAAAAACAGGAGTGAAAATATTAAAGTGCTATCCTGTTCATGGTCAGCTGATCTGTAGTTATTGCGCTAACCTCTATCTTATTGCTGTGATCTGAAAACAATCACTTTGGGTAATTACAAACATGCAGAATACAATGTAAAGAGGGCAACAAGGAGGCAAAAGGGGACAAAGGGAAGAAAGTGCAACTGCAATTCCAGGAGGACAACCTCAGAAGCATGTGACAAGGTCTAAAAGCTATGACAGACTATTCCAAGACCCTAGGGGTGGGGAAATTTCACTATTATACAATGCATCGTGATGTGGATGAGGATAAGTCTGCATAGATTGACAAAAGTCAAGAATCTATTATTTAAACATTAGTTAATAATTATAATTTGATGGATGACAAAGAGGGAACAAAACAGTGAATGCAGCACAGTAGCCGGACAGTCTTATAGTGTGCACACACCAACGTTCATCTGTAGTTCATCATTTTTTAAAAAAGAAGCGAATGCAGCATTTTTTGAATGGCAAATTACTTTAGAGAGATGACCATGAAGTTTACTGTCAACTTTAAACACTGACACTCAGCTATTGTTATCGTGAGTGGAGTGGTTAATAGAGCAGCTACCAACATACTGCAGCGTGAAGTATCATAAACTCTGAGGTGAATAAAATACGTCTGGTCACAGTCTGTCTCACCTCAACAATCTACAGCTGCTCAGCATGTTGGACAGTGATGTGTTTCCTGAAGCTAACAGTATAGCAAAGAGGTGCTCTCACTGCTGGAGACATGATACTTTAACAAACAGCTTTACTCCACCCTCAGTTTGTTACTCTCATACAGGCGGGTGAGATTCACCTCTACTAGTTCTGTACTACTCAGTTATTTTAATGCGAATACACGTATGTTTAACATGCATGTTGAATGTTGGCATTCAGATTTTGAAAGTACTTTCTAAATAAAAAGAAAAAAACAGAGTTCATATTTATCTGACTTCTTGTCTGACAATTGATGAAAAACTGATGCAGTAAGAAAGAAATATGAGGATATGAAAATCGTGGAATTGTGAGGTGAGGTTCTCACCCTTAGAGGACCCCATACCCCCCACTGCGAGCCATGTCTTAATACTGATGTGTCTGAAACAAGTGAGGTGAAAAACCTTTGAGACCAGCAGCAGCAAGAAAGCAACAGCTGAAGCAAAAGTTAATGGGTGAGCACTCTTTTCAAATCTGGCACATTGGACCCTACTTTGTCCTAACCAATTAATGTAAGATACCATAGCACATCCTCCACACCACCCTATTTTATCTGGACAAGAAAGGGAACTATATGAGATTGCTGTTAATTGACTATAGTTCAGTGTTCAGTTCCATAGTAAACAGCTTGAAAAAGCTCAGGGACCTCAGATTAAACATTAAATTGTCTAGATAATCTCTGACTTCCTGACAAACTAGGTGGTGAGGGTTGCTAGCACACCTCTTGTACTGTCATCCTTTTGTATTTTCAGCTTCATGCTGTACTCCCCTGTATACACTCAACTATGTTGCCACTTTTGACTCAAGCATCATTGTTAAGTTTGCTGGCCTTGTTGGGCCTTATCAGAGATAACAATGTAAAGGCCTACCTAAAGGAAGTAGAGGACATAACACATTGATGTCAGGACAACAGCCTATTCATGGACATCAGCAAGACACAGGAGACGATAGTACATGAAGTGGCAGGGATGAAATTTTGCTCCCTTAATATCAACAGGTCCCAGATGGACGGTAGACAGCAGCATACTTTGGTTACCATATCACCAAGGACCTTAGCTGTGTGTGGCATATAGATCTAGCTATATGGCACATATAGGCAAGGAAGAGACTGTTTCTCTTCAGAGGCATGAGGAAATTCCAGGTATTCTCTGAAATGCTGATAAACTGCACCACTGAGAGCATCTTGATGGGACCATCATGGCCTGGTATGGAAACAGCATCAAGCAGGCCCTGCAAAGAGTGGTTGGTTCAGCTGAATAGACAATAGGTGTCTTTACCCTTTTTAAAGGATATTTAGACCGGGCACTGAAGAAAATAAGGCTGAAAAGAATAATTAAACATACGAACCACCGAGATAACAGCCTTTTCTCCTTGCTGCGCTTGGGAAGAAGGTGTCAGATAGACCAGACCAGCACCAAGAAGCTCAGGAGTTTCAACCCTTAGGCCTCTAGGATCCTAGATGAGGTCTGCTTAAGACTGCTGTCCACTTTCCTGCTCACCCACTCCCACAGTTATACACATACACTATTGCTAATTATAGCATTTATTTATTGTGAATCATTATGTATTTAGTCTATTTGTATTACACAATTTGAAGGATTGCAATAATTGTTGAGGTTGAACTTCAGTGTGATTGTGTCTGAATGATAGTATGTGATAAATATGCTTGATTGACTAATTGATTGATTGAAATGCACTTATCTTTGTGTGAGAGAGAAAAGAAGTGGTATACTAGTAGAGGTCTGGTTAGAGCAGTATATATGTATTATTCAGTTCGGCTGCAGCTTGAGTTGGACGTGACTAAAATTTACAAAGGAAGGAGAGGAGTCTACAGCTGTTATGTAAGCTCTTGATGAGGACGTCATTAATGTTGATACACGATACGGATACTGTGAAACCTCATGTGGAGAAGGCTAGACACACACACAAGCACAACAACAACCACACACAGCATACAATACAGAACTCTGTTTACATTTGTTGTCAAAAGGTATGAATAACACATAAATGCATAAAGTGCATGACACAGAAGACTTGGATATATTTTCTCTTACATTTTTTTAACATTATTTGATTATTTGAAGTCAAATCAAGTGAGTTGTATGTTTTGCAAGATCTAAACCTTGCCACATTGTTACCATGAAAAAAGCATTTCATCTGCTTTGTGGTGCACTTATAATGATTTTCACACATTCTAGAATGAAACAACCCTTGAGTAGAGTTTATAAGTCACACTGGATTTCAGCAGATATTGTTTGTCAGGAACACTGATGTCTATTTCTGTACACAGATTATACAAAATGTTAATGGAATGATATAAAGATTTTATTTAATTGAATATTTCTTGACATAAGATGCAAGAGTGTGTGTACTGTTATTGTTGTATCTGTTGCTGGCAGTCCTTTGAAAGGTACAGTGAGGTGAGTTCTAATGAGACAAATATTGGTGATCTGTAGTATTATCTCCTCTGAGTTAAATTCTTCTGATGCATATCCTAGTACCACACTGAAGTGACTGATAGAGACTCCAAGATATTGCTTTTATATGTCATTTAACAGAGCAACACATCAGTAACACATAGGCCTGGGATACAGTACCCCAGAGGATGAGTTCAAATCATATCAGTTCATCTCAGTAGAGCTGCAGGGAGCACAAGAACACAGACACACAGACCGCACTGGACTCTCTTCCTCCATTCGTAAGCCTGCTGTCAGTTTGTATCTTTGGCTCAGTCTTTGTTACTACCTGCCAATTAATTTTCCTCTTCATTCTAAAATCATTCTCTCCTGTTTCCTATCCTTCAGTTTCTCTCTTTGCTTCTGTTTCTCCACAACAGAAACAAAAGGGGCCAGAACTGTGTAAATATTCTATCCATAGTGCAGGCGACCACATGACTTTGTATTTATTCCTGGCTATGTAATGTATACGCTTTTAATGTTCGATGGAAATGTTTTCATACAATAAGTCGCTTCCTATATGCACCACCAAGATGTGAAATTTACATTTTAGAAAATTGCATACAGAAAATTTAAGATTTCTCTAATCCTGAATTGTTCAAATTACAAATGTTCTGAGCAGAAGACATTACTCACCACTTTCATCTTTTTCTTTCCTATACCAGCTCATCTTTCTAGCAAACTCCCTTCTCTTGCATGCTCTCCATCTCACACACTTTCATATTCTCTCTTTCCAACTCTTGAATTCTTAATACAAATATGATGTGTCTGAAAGAGACATAGTGTGAGCAGTACAACATGAAACTCACAGCTATATGAACACCAGCATATCAGATATTTGAAACTTGCTTGAGATTTGTAATCCATTATGAGGAAAAGTGTGTGGCTGTTGTTTTTTTTGAAGTATGTTTTTTGTGTAATAGTACAGCATTTCTGGAAGATTTGATATTTGAGTTTTGACAGCGTAGGGAGGTGCAGCTACATTTTGAGGAGCAGTGGTTCGATTAAATAAAGGGCAACGAGTCTAATTTCAGACTTCATTTAAAAAGCTACATCAGCTCTAATAACCATCAACAACCAAGCTATTAAAGTGTTAAGCAATTGTGAGCTCCAAGATACTCTTATCTAAAGTGATGTGATGAAATAAGTAATGAATGAGATCTAGCTCCTGTGTTGCTCAACATTCAGGCTACTATCTAATCTGTTTCAGCCTTATTGACAAAATAACTCATCTACTGCCCACTCAGCCATGAAAATGTAAGCAGAAGTGCAAGAGGGATGAATAGTAGCCCCATCCAATCCCTACATACGATGTAAAATGCATGGTGTTGATTCACCACAAAATCAACACGGCACAATTACATTTCAGGGGGCCAGCATCCTTCCTCATAATAGTATCCCACTGCAGTGTCTCAGTGAGTCCTGCACACTACTGCAATGTTGACAAGAGACAAATACACAGCCTTAGGATGCACTCAAGCTACAATATGAGCTGTTTAATTTTTTCTTTTTCCTTCTTAGTCTTACTGCATGAAAGCAATAACTGTATTTGTCTGAGTCGATACATAAATAGAATATACATGAATAAATAATATGTATGATAATGTGATTTAGTGCCTGGATAGAGCAGGTCAGCATGAGTGTCAGTGTCACACCAGCACTATAAATTCAGCTATGCTTAACTTACCCTTCAGGTCCTCTCTATTAAGTATTTTACATCACATAAAAGTTCTAGCTTGTGCCTGTTTTTTTCCAGATACACAGATGAATACACACCTTTGAACACTAAGACATTTAAGAATTAAATTTCTAAGATTTATGTTAAATAATATCAAATGTACCAAGTAGATTACATTAACATTGTATATTACATTGAAAATTACATTTTTAGACATTTGGAAGCAGATCTTCAGATGGCATCTACCGGCCTAAAGTGAACATGCTCTTTTGATATCATGCACACAATCACAAGCAGTCATTTTCACTTATGTATTTGCTTAGATTTACATAGACACTGATGCAGTGTTTGTTTTTTTTTTTTGTTTTTTTCTTTGCTCCCGGTGGGGCTTAAACCAAAGGCATATGAACAACCACAAGGAGTAGGTGTGTATGACAACATTAACAAGAAACCACCCTAGAGACCAGCAGAATAAAGTTGCCAGGCCTATTACATTCCATCATTGTCTATTTAATTAGCACTTCTCTCTTATTCGCCTCCACATCACAAGTCCTCTCTTTTGTGGCAGACTCAGTAGCAGACACATAGAAATCTGTCCTAGAAATACAGTAAACCACTGTTATGAATTAATATTTACTCTGCACATATTGTACATGCAATTTATGGAGTATTATGTAATAATAATAATAATGTAAATTTCAAATTGGGCTCAACTCCCATTGTCATTTTAAGATATTAGAAAACTAAATTCAAATGATCAAAAGATGGCCAAAGATGCAACCTGAAAACAGAGACAAGAGGCAGTGAGTAAATTAGAGTTTAGCCCTGGGGCGAGGGCTTGAGCAGGTACCTAGAACTTTGGGGCTGAGACTTGGATGTAAAGCTTGGCCAAGCAGGGCAGAGGGAATGCTTAGGAGAGCCAGGCAGCAGGTGAACCAAGCAGAGCAGGAGAAATTGTGAGGGGAGCCATGAGGGAGAGAGAAGAGTCAGGAGGTCTGGAGACAGGGGTTGGAGTTAGGTGGAGATTCTGTGGGCACAGGCAAACAGGTATGAGATAAATGCAGACTACTGGCAGAACAGTAATATGACTCAAAAGGCTAAAAGCATGACTAACTGCATGAACAGAGTCTACAGTCGCGTGAAGAAGTGGAGGCTGATCTGGGTATTTATGGAAAGCTAATCATGGTGATTGGCAGCTGGTTGGCTTACTCCCACACACCTTTGCTCCTGTAACTAGACAAACATACACATAAGGAGGGGGAAAGAGAGAGAGGCTCTAGGCTATGTAGAGGAAGCAGAAGTGGAGGGCATGACACATGGCACAGGTACTGTAGTAATGGTAAAATTATTTGTTGGCAGAGCATTTAATTGCCACCTTTTCGATGTAACGGTTACTGTACAAGCCAATCACAACATAAACTGAATGCCTTGATTGCCAATATAGTATTTGTTGCAAACCATCTGCATTATCAAAACATTTTCATTAATAGCAGGTTACTTGTCAGGTTGACTGTTTGTCCTTGTCCATGTTGGTTAATGGCAGTCCACATTTGTTGAATCAACCGGTATTTCATGCAGTATTATCATATTGAGTGCTTCGAGGCTAAACTTAATGAATTCCAAAATGTGCTGTAATGGACTGTGGGAAAAAAAAATCATATTCACTGCATACCCAGGAATAAAAACATGTAGGTAATGTACAGTCAAATCCTGATTTGTATTCCACATACTGTAGCCAAATGCATTATGTGAATTTATCCTGAAGATCCACATTAGCAGCTTTACTTTAGATGCAGATAGTCCCCATCACTCTCACTGCCTGACTCGCATATGACACACTGTACTGTACCTTCACCCAGCTTGACACTACAATCCCAGCTTATGTCTCTAATGGACTTGCTGCATGATTGTTTCGTTCAGGAAAGAAGTTTGTGTTTAACTACAATGTTGCCTCTATATCTGAGCTAAACAGGAATAATCAGTAGAGCAGTCAGGTTGTAGTAACTGTGACACAAGCGGCGTGTAAGTTTTCCCCAGAGAAAACAAACATTAAGCAATTTAATTGGGGCAATGAGGCGAACTGCTGAGTCAGCATCACATTAAAAGAGAGGCTAGCGAAGTGGCCCCTGACAACTGCCAACATACAGTAGAGACTACACAAATGCACAAATACAAAGCTGTGTTCTTTACAGGGGAGAATTTAAGTCACAGGTGTTATATAGAAACTAATATACTGAGCCCTGTTTGATATAGCCTTGCCTGACCTGCTTGCCAAAAGAAATATTTGGAAGTGTAGAGAATTTATGTGTGGACCATCCATTAAAGCCCTGTTGTCTGATGATTGGACCATTAAATTACATTTAATGGATGTTTTGCTTCTCAGTTTATTTTACTGGAAATTGCTAAAATGTAGGTGTAGGTGACTTTTAATTGACTGTAGGTGCACATGTGAGTCTCTCTGTGTGCGTGTGTGTGTTTTGTTTCTTTTGTCTGTATACTATTAGCTGTGTGACAGACCTGTGACTTGTTCCGGGTATACCCTGCCTCCTGCTGGGATTATTTTTTATTGATCATCATTGAGAAGTATAGAAATACAATTCAACCTAAGAAGACATGATGCAGCCTGTTACTGTAGTGGGCAGTTTAGTAAAGCACTACATTGAATTTTATGGAAAGTGTATAATGGCAGCCTTAGTGGTTCACATTGTCATTTCTAGCATATTGTTCTACTTTACAACAATGGTTTGGTAATTTGGCAATATAAAGTATCAGAGATTAAAAATGTATTAACCTGGAGAGATTTTGCCATGATAGACACCCCTTTAATATTTCTGTTGTACATCAGTCAGTCAGATTGTTTTCTTTGACTTGTCAGGGATTCAATTCACTGGATCCACCAAAACAGCCATTAACATCTGGCTATTTCATCTATTACCATCTTGCAGTTTCTCAAATTAGTTTTCACAAAATGCACTACAATGATATCAATATCAAAAAATTACACATTAAGATTTAAGCCTTTTTGCCCATGGCTAACTAGAAGCCCACTTGATCTTTGCAATGTCAATAGGCTGCACAGTATGTACACTATTTGGTCCTCTGCCAACACTGCAGCATGCCTTTGCTAGTTATTCATCAGCTTGTTCCTCTGCGCAAGTCACAACGCAGACATTCACTGGTATAGTGACTGTTCCTCTTCCTTTCTTTTCCTTTAGAGTTAACTCATGAGATTTATACAAAACTTGAGAGTACTGCTTATTTTTGAGACAAAAAACAGCTACTACATGCCTAACTCTCTCTGCTGATGGAGTTGTCGTCTTAGATATTTTTAGAACTGTATCAGATGTGTTTTATCTGACAGTTTTTGATATCAAAGATGGAAGGCAGACACAGTATTGACTGGGCAGAGCTGCATATTTGAGTCTGTAACTCATTTGCATTTCTGTCACTGGCTTTGAATACTTTGTTTTATTTTCAGTATTGTCTCCCCATTAGAGCTGGTTTAATATTGGTCAATATTAGCTCACTACAGTGAGTACACACACATTTCTTTTTTAACAACAAAATCTCACTCAGTGCATATTGTGCCCATATTTTTTATTTGCAAAATAGAAAATCACTCACAAATTTTTTTATGAATTTATGTAAAAGGCTAATATATTAGTTAATGTGTCATCCTATTCTTCTTGGTCTTAAATGTACACTGGTTGGGATCTTCTTACCTTTTCAGAGAGTGGCAGTAAGTGGATGTCTTTGTGTTTTTTTGAATATGGTATATTATGGTGACAATGAACTCAACTGAAAGATCACATGGGGAGTCCCTATTCCTTTTCCACTGTACCCATTCACTCCCGTCCACTAAGTCATGTCTCCTCCACTGACATCATCAACTTTGATGATGTATTCCATCAAGTATGGTAGATATGACTTTAAAACCTAGAAAAAACATGTTTACCAACCAGAACCACATCAATCAACGTAATCACAACTAGACCATGCTACTCTACCCATTTGTGAGAAAATGTAATGTATATCGTATGCAATAATATAAACTATAAACTGTAAAATAGTGATTTTTTTTGTCTCAATTTACCAAGGAAAGAGGTGTGTAAGAAACATACGACATGGAGACCAGTTAGGCACATACAGACAGTTGGAGGTTCATCTTAGGTGCTGGTGGGGTTATATAAAGCCCTTGCCTGTTTCATTTTAGGAGACATCCAGTAATGTGCTAGCCTGCTGGCCAGGGCTGATGTTGGCTAGGATTCATACGGAAGCCCAATTTTTTCCATCATGCCGCCTGGCAGCCCCTGAAAAAGCTTGGCTCTTCAAGAGAACCTGATGAAACAAAGATTAAATGCCAGAGGAGTTGTGTTGTCCTCTGCATACAGAGGATATACTATGTAGTGATATTGCCAGATGTTGGAGAAATGTGTATTTATTTGATTGCAAACATCTTTAGTGAAGAAAATTCTGTGCCAACAAGTGAGTGTTTTCTGTTTTCTTCCCCTGTTTTCTTTCCTTGGTTGTATTTTTGTGTACAAGGCTTGAGACGGATTGTTTATTTACTTCCTTCTCAATGGTGGATAAATGTCTGGAAAGTGTCCAGGGTATTCCTCAGTTGCCTTAGCCAATTTAATGTTGTGTGTTGTACAATATCCTCCCTGACTTTGCAACAGCACTTCTATTGAAAAAACCGCTAAACCATCCAAATTATATATTTCATCATTAGGAACATGTCTTGCAATGGGTGTGTACATTGGTCATCTATCTATATACTTACAGAGTTTTGACCTTACCTCTCTTCCTCTGTACATCTGAGAGACAGTACAAATGTGTGTGTAATGTGGGAAGGTTTGTGCCCACATGTGTGATAGTTAAAAAAAATCCTCAGACCTCTTATTCGCTCTCATTTAGTATGGTCACATGGATCAAGTTCTTTTCAATAAAACAGATGAAACGATACAAACATATAAAACAGCGAAGGTTTAGTTTTACTGAAAGAATAAAGATACTCAGCATGATAATGTTAAATCCTTTATTTTCTCTCTATCATCAGTAACCCAATGTGATCTCTTAAGGGCACCATAAATGTATTTGCCAAGGTAGTAGGTGAGTCTGATATAAAAAATGCATACTGTTAATGAAATGATAATTCTTCAACTGTCAAATAGTGCTCCCTCTCGTTTGCCCGTTAGCAGTGTTGTTACCTTCATCAGCTACCCCCAGCATGTATTTCTGTTCACTAAGGTGTACAGTGCTCTTCCATTACCCTCTGCAGGTATTTGTCGAATAAGCCCTGATGTGAGTTATTCAATTTGCCTGTATGACATGCCCGTTACCGCCAACAAAATCCAACAGAGTGTGTTGTACAACCTCACTCCTCTTCATAGTTCTCACTACACACACACAAATTCGCACACCCTCAGTTGGGCTTCTTGCATCAGTATGCTGTGAACAGGACGACCACGAGTCATTATTGCAGACCCAAATCTAATTTTACAGCATGCATACGAGCAACCAAGTGGGACAGGTCGGTGCATTGAACTGAATAAATAACAACATAGAGGTGTTGCATGCATGTGGCTGTACTGTTCCTCAGCTGTCAGGTATCAGTGAGACTTTGCAAGATCCATGCTCACACACAAAGACAAATGCACACCACTGCAGCAATATAGGGATGCTACATATTACTTACCAGGACCCTCAATGGCTCTTACCTCTTTTTGCTCATAATGATATCACATAGTTATAAGCCCCTAATTTCAAAGTAGCTACCAAAAACATAGCACATCTAACCTCATTGTAAAAGGAGAACTATCTGGTTGCACTTGTTGGTCTGATCTGCATTTTGGAGTTGTGCGTGTACGTGTGTGTGATGGCCTTATGGCAGCCATTAGTGTTATCTAGTTAATCCAGTGGCTGGAGAGATAATTAGACATTGCACATGTCATCAGACCCTGCCAGCATATATTGACAGCTGTCATGGTATTTTNTCTCTCTCTCTCTCTCTCTCTCTCTCTCTCTCTCTCTCTCTCTCTCTCTGTCTCTCTCTTCCCGTCACACAAACATTCTTAGATGGAAAAAATACTAGACAAAATAAAAGAATTAAACATTTTAAAGGTTATGATTACTCAGAATGAAGATGTTGTATATATGTTGTAATAAAATGAGTACCCCTTTCGATGTAATGATCAAAATACTATGCATGTGCTCTCAGCTGTGCTCTGTTTGTATGTGTGTGTATGTGTGTGAGTCGGATGTCACAGGCCTCTGATGCATGTTCAGTATGATGTAATGGGCAGCAATCAAGCAGACAAGGAGGGATTCTGATGATCACACGTAAACCATCATTGCAACAGGCCAGTGTCACGCAAACACCATCTACTAATCTGCACTCCTAACTGCCAAAGCACTGGTTAATATGTCCTAATCTCCTCATGTTATCTTCTCAGTTTCAAAACCACACATTGACCCTGGATGATGGTGAATGTTACGGGTCATGCCTAGAGATTTAGGAACAGTGTTTTCCTAATCTCTGTGCTACAGCAGTGCTAGGTCAGACTTGGTCCGACTTGTTGAATGTGAGTACATTTATAGCAGCTACTTAGGTAAACTGACTGAGCGTCAGATGCAAAATACCACTGCAGCTGTGTTGCCGGGGGAACTTAGCCTTAGTAAAATAATATAAGGTCCAGTCATTTGCGCTGATCCTTCTATCAGCAGCACAGGAACCTGTGCAATAATTCAATCATGTTAAAACATGACCTCTGATTTACTACATGCCACTGAATGTAGGGCCTAAGAGGGAGGAGCCTGGAGAGAACCAGGGATACTGTGTTGTTATCCACCTTCAGTCATACAAAGAACACACTAAACCTCAGATAAGGTCAGATAAGTGTTCCACTCTTATCCATCTCTGTTAGTTTTCATTATCATCTCTAAAATGCAACAATTCAGTCCAGATCCTGTGGACTGGTTGGGCAGAAATACTATTGTATACCTGTTGCTTTTGTTAATGTTCTTATTTTTTAGATATGCAGTAAGATTCAGATGAAATTTATGTTTTTGTGGAACATACAGTACTGAGCATACACACACAAAAATGAACACACACTATGTATACACACAAATTCAATCTCTAGTCTCAGGACTAGTGAGTCATGCAATAAATTGTCATTGCTAAATTGCTAAATTGTTAAATTTTGATGAGACAAAATCACATCAAAATCCTCTAGATAACTTACAGAGACAAAGACAGAGACAGACACATGTAGTAAATGTTTTGCCTTTGTATCTTCTGGTTCTATCTTCAACCATTTTGATGGGTTCATAAAGACAGCAGGACTGATGGTCACGTGAATAGTTTTTATCAGACACTTTTTCTCTGCCAATTTTGTATAAACACATACATTGTATAAATACAATAAATCAGAATCACATTTTTCTTCATATTAGCCCCCTGAGGTTGCCAGTATCAGTTGTGTGCAATAACACAGTTATTTTACACACTGGCCAAGTAGTCACCCAGTTACCCAGTTCCTGGAGGGTGGTGATTACATCCTCATGTAATGTAGGCAGAAGGAG